>JAPYKE020000768.1:0-188667 GCA_028554795.2 Sinohyriopsis cumingii | reverse complement strand
TGTATTTACTGGAACTACCCTTCACCCTATAATATCCCACCCATGTTAAATTCCTGTGGAACCAATGTACACCCACCCCGTTTTAACATAGGAGTCCCTTAGACCTTAAAATATAACAAGTCACTACTTACACACTATATAATCTGCATGTACCGCATGATGCATGGATATGTATCATGGGCCAAGGGCAGTTGCGTAGCATATGTTTAGGTTTGGATGTTCCCATTTTGTTATTTAAACTATTATCCTACCCATGCTCTATTTTGTTGGAAATTAGATATAGTGAAATATAGATGTTAAGTCCGAGCCCCCATCAATGCCGACGGCTAGATGGTGTAATATACATAAAGGATGAATTTCAATAAATATCAAATTAATAACAATTGATATATACAATCCTGTGTTATGGAACGTGACTGGTGGCCTTTGCCGACTCAAGTTTCAACACTAGTTGGAGATGGTAACCTAGCAAAACACTATGGCAACACTTCTCACGCCGCAATCTTTCGAGATGAATCACACCGCCACAGTAATATTCATACCACAGGTAGATTATAGTTTATATATAGCTCTATGGCTGGGGCATTGCAAACTTGACAGTGTCCTATATTACAAATTTACACTAATATTATTATGAAATAGTTGCAATATTACACGTAATATACGCATTGATTGTTTTAAAAACCAGTCGCTAATAAATCTGTATTCAATATTGGGTATGTAATATTGTATTCACGTGCAATGTAGTCATGGGTAGCATGCAGGTAAGGTTTTATATGCCCCAATCCATGTTATTTTAGCAGTACGGTAATTCATCATTTGGTAGATATCAACTAGGTAATAACTCAATCGGTTAATTTCCAAGTTACATTTCATGTATCCTATTGAGTGTATAAATGAGCTTTAGTATACGGTACTCAACTGTATTCACTATCTTGACAAGTTTTCATAATTATAGGAACAGCTAATATTTTTGTTATATGCCCAGCACAGCAGTCAGTCGCAGTTGAACTAAACTGGGTATATACTTTCATCGTCCTAGATTACTACACTTAAGTGTTTTACTTCAAGTTAATTTTCATCCGACTTTGCTATCAATTTAAAAGTTTGATTTGATACACGTTCACAAGTTTCAAGATTCACGTAAGTTGCAGATACTCCGCGTCTTTCACAAATAAACATGTATCTTAAAATGGACTGACACACAGACATAAACAAGCACACACACATGCATATATATATATATATATATATATATATATATATATATATATATATATATATATATATATATTAATGTGATCATCATTGCTAAACCATGTATCATGTAGAGTTGTCAATTGGAGGATTAATCAAGTCACGATCTTAATTTCCTCATGCTGACAACACGAAGTAATAATTTGACAAAATCACGATACTTCGCTGAAAAACAAAGGAAATGGCTTCATCCCGTTCCATACAAAACATTTCCTGAAATAGGAATCGAATTTTACATTGGTCAGCCAATATGTTCATGAAATGTGTCAATAATGAATAACGGCATAACATTAGTCATAGATTTTTAAAAAAAAAAGTTTTCGTAGGATAAATTCTTCGATTAATAGGAGCAGTATACCCATAGATGTGATTTAAAGTTATTTTGCCATCTCACAATCTATGTCATTAATGATTTTAGCAACTGAATAAATATTGTTTGTCTCCGAAGGATTGCTCAAAGCAATGACAAAGGCTTTGATATCGATTTTGCTGTGAATGACGCTTTTATGTTGGTATGCTTTCACAACATATTATCCACTTTTAACTGGGAATCATGGAGGATGGCTTCAATCTTGCCTTAATTGAGTATGGCCTGATTAGCGTTTGGACAACGACAATATTATTTTCCTCCTTAGAGAAAGTAACGAAAAAGCTCTTGCTCGTTCTTGAGCAAAACACCGATAGGTGAGTTGTGGTTGTGGTTGTGATTTGGATTTTTAACGTAGCTTTAACAATTTTTCAGTCATATCGCTACGATGTCTGCAGTGTGGCAGTTTATAGTGATGTCTAGCAATGGGGCATCATGCCACAGACATGTAGCATGATGTCCCACCCAGTCACATTATCCTGACACCGGGCCGACCAGTCCTAACACTAACCTCTTAATGCTGAGCGCCAAGCGAGGCAGCTGTTAGTACCGTTTTTGTAAGTCTTTGGTATGACTCGGCCGGGGATCGAACTCACGACCTCCCACATCCGAGGCGGACGCTCTAACCACTAGGCCACCGGAGCGGTCCAATAGGTGAGTAACGGAAAGAAAAGAAAACAACAAAGGATAGATACAAAGGATTATTAAGAAGACCAATATAAGACAATAAAAATGATTCAATACGTTTATTCCGCTTGTCATAATGTGTCTTGTACTCATTGATATATAAATGTCAAGTGCATCTTCCAGTCTTAACCTGATGTCTTCAGTTAAGAATCACCTCGACAATTACGTTTAATTCTACCAAATAAAATGTCACTTAGGTCTTCTATGCCACTGTGATCGTAAATTCTATCATATAGTTCCATGCTACAGAGATCTCTTTGAAGCATGCCATCTCCATTTGTATCTCCTAAAAGAAAGATGTTTTGCCATTTATAAGAACAAATATTGAAATGCGATATGTTTATCTGTATTATGTCCGATGTTATCTATCTATCTATCTATCTATCTATATATATATGTCGGTTTATCTATCTATCTAAATATAACTCCTGTTTTATTTAATTAATTTTACATAATTAAAGATATAACAAGTACAATCCAATTCTTTTTTAGTCGTGGTCGTTTCCAGGTCGCTGATGCCGCATACAATACAAACATGTCCGTCAGTTCATACGGAATACCCATGTAGCTTTTAAGTCTTAAAAGGTAAATATCTTACCTTATTTTATATACATAGTAGTCTTACCATAATTATACACATGATAGTCTTACCATTTAGTATATGCATAATAGTCTTACAATATCTTATATATATAATAGTCTTACTAGATAGTATATACATAAGGGACTTACCATATATTATATACATAGTAATCTGACCAGATATTATACACATAATACTCGTACCATATATTATATACATAAATCTCACCATATATTATATGCATAAGAGACTTACCAGATATTATACACATAATAGTCTTACAAGATATTATATACATATGAGACTTACCATATATTATATACATAGTAATCTGACCAGATATTATACACATCATACTCTTACCATATATTATATACATAAGTCTCACCATATATTATATACATAAGAGACTTACCAGATATTATACACATAATAGTCTTACCATAACATTCCTACCATGTATTATATATATAATAGTCTTACCATATATCAAATACATAGTGAAGTTTCCGAAAGGAGGGCTGCAATCGCACGGAGTAAACATCGTAAACGAAAAAGATTCTCCCAAGGTTAACTTGTTAGACTGCTCCTAAAAAGATAAAAATTGAAATTGAATTACAGACAGTGAGCTTTGTTTTCTGTCCTGCAAATAAAGAATACCGATGCTAGTTTCAATGTCACATGATGCAACTTAGGCAGTATTTTCTCTTACAATCGAATAAGAAAATATGGAATTGTTAAGATTTGGGATTTAGGAATCGTCAACATAACAATAGTGTTTGGCCCATTCACAGTGCTTGATAGAAGACATTTTTTGAGTGATTGAAGGCTTGTTGATTGCAAGCCGCAAGAACACTATAGAGCTATATAGCGCCACAAAAAGATCTTAACGTAAAATAGTATGCATTATAAAGGTCTCTTGCTAACATGCGAATTTAAGAGTATCCAAAAATAACCCTCAACAACGATTTGATGCAAATAGATGAATATTCCCAATCAGAGGGGTTTATAAATGTGGAACGAAGCGAGTAATAAAGAAATAACGTAAATTTGACGCAATTGAGAGCAAACATGTTTGCTTTTGTATAAGCGTTCTCGGTACATATGATTGAACTCGAGCTGTTGGAAGAAGACCATTTGCTAAGTTAATGTTTATCATATTAATTTTTGTATTGATATACTCATTCGAGAAAGCAGTCCACTTACTAAATAAGGACATTTTGATAAAATGTTTGACATCAACACACGGTATTATTAATTCACATGGTCAAAAGATAGAACTGCTTTTATTACTTGTATATGCATGTGTTTATATGTACGAATTCCAATGTTAATTGTCTATATATATATATATATATATATATATATATATATATATATATATATATATATATATATATATATATATATATATATATATATATATATATAGGCTCTTCATAACCGAAACGGAATAAAGAGTGAAAACAGCAAGCTTTGTAAAATTTTGGAAATAATTGATTTCCCTAAAAGCATGGTAGAAATGAAGAATAGAGATTACCGTTTAAAGAATCAAATCTAAAAATAGTCCAAGAATAATCGCAGAATTAAAAATGTTCTAATTAGTTTGAGTGCGAGGCCCAACGAAAATCCAAAATGGAATCCGATGACGTATATTGTATTCAGTATAACACTGATGTGACAACAGTTATTCGTTGATCAACAGAAAGTAATATTCCGGTATTTGAATTTCGGAATAAAATTTCTAAAATCTACTTGTATAAGAATGATGTGTGGGCATTTAAATATTCACAGAGAAAAGAATTAATTTCTTAGAATCCAAATAATTTGAAGAAAAAATAAATTAATAAAGTCCACCTGATCAAAACAGAAAAACACCACATTGAGGTCGAAGTGTTTACAAGTCCAACTCACTAGCATCTCCATAGAAAAAGGTAGAATACTAAATAAAGACGGAACACATACTGAATTATGAGGGTCGCGTGATCACTTTATACAACCACATCTAAACTTTAAATCCATAGTATCACATACTTTTAAAGCAGTCACTATTTCACACATGAAATCCCACACTAGGACACAATTAAAGAAAGAATATATTAACCCACTTTTAAATATCATCTTATTCAGAAGGTATTGTGAAGAACTGCCCGATGTGGTTGCATTTATCACGAATGCCATGACGACTGAAATTCACAAAATCATTGCATAAGGTAATGTAGAAAAACATGAAGGATTCCTAAATGTTCCATGAATAAGTTTGATTTCCCATTTATATGTATATGTTTACAATGTATTTAAGAGAGCCTTTTGACTTAGTGATCCCATTAAGTGATCATATCACTGCTCACAAATGTACACTCGGCCGATGAGCTATCTTGTTTCTAGATGAATATTCAATATAAGTTTGTTGAAAGGACATGTTATGTAAATTCCAGTTACTCAAATGACACCTTATTTTCTTCTTATTACGTATGTATTAAAAATACCCAGGATAATTACTGAATCAATACGCCGCTACGTTTCATACATCCATGGGAACAACATGCGTGATGTGACTTGGCGTTCTTCTTCTACTCACACACAAATGCAAAACACAGACACACACACACACATGCAAACACACACACATACACATATTGATACATACATATATACATACATACATACATACATACAAACATACATACATACACGCACCTTTATTTGGGTGTGGTGATCTTGTAATTACGCCACCTCCACTTCCTTCTGCACCTGATGTCAAGCATCAGTAGCTGTGTTAACGCTAACATCGTTCAGAAGATGGTTGTCCGTTACTCTATATTTTAAGGAAGATACGTTTTTCACACTGACAGCACGCTTTGGAATTTCATAAATTTATATTTTGATAATTTTGTTTTGTTTCTGAATTTTTAAACCGGTCTTAAATTCAAATGATCTAACAAACTTTAGGTTTGCAGAGACAAATAATGTTTTCCTTATGAAGAATAAACCAAGGATAATATATTGTAAAGATGTTGAACAGGATCCAGGTCATTAAGACTCTTCATGAGTTTGTGGACTATTCTGAATGTGCATACTCTTACGTTGTCAAAATAAGCTAATAAAGTTATTGTTCTGCAACCATTTTGTAGACTTTCAAGTTCTATTCTTTTTCTTAGGCAGTTACATCATACCTTGGCAGGAATGAAAGATATTGCGTTAGTTCTGTAAATACATATTTTCATAAGATTCAGGTAAGATATATTATGAAGTTATAATTTGTAAGTCAGTGATTGGCATGGTTCTTAATCAAGTCAAATTAGGCATGCGTCCTGACTATTTCCGTATAACCATTCTAGAAAGTGGATAATGTTATACTTGTTTACAAACCCATTCAAAAGTTCTCGTAATGTTTCTAATAACCAGCTCTAGCCGAATTGCATTGTTAATAAGGAAGATTTAATATTCAGGCGATGGTGAATACAAATATTTCTACAGAAAAATACATACATGAATATGAACATGGGAATGTTCATTTGCCATTAAAAACTAGCTTGCTTGATATTCAGTACGCATATGCGTGTTTTATGATTTAGTAAATCCGACACTTGTCCATTAATATTTAATCAGCATTTTGACATGGAGCACTATTCATTTTATTCTTTAGTTGGACGTTAATTTTGCTTGTCTTACGATTCATTTTCGCTTAAATGGTAAATGTGGTATAAATTCTTGCAAGTGTCTAGATGCCTAACACCGGATTTACTATCTAAAGACAGAACTGTGCAATTGCATTACCCAAATATCACATAAATGTGGTTTCTTACTCTTAGGCAAAGGGAATTCAGAGATAGATTTAACTTTAGTTTATACGGTCTTGACTTGACCGTGTCCCATAATGTCTCCTAAAATGGGACTCAAACTCAGTTACTTAGATTATTTGTCTAATTTGCCTCGCTCAAGCAAACGAAGAATTTTTAGATAGTTTCCTGGTGACCTTTTGAGGATTGGCTGTAAATAATGGCACCGTCAATATATGCATCTCATCAATATATGCAAGAAGTTATCATGCTCATTAAACGGTTAAATGCAGAGGAATAATGTTTCATAACAAGCGACAACACTTTGTAATGATAAAGTCCGCATGGAATTGTAAAAGCAGATTGTTTTACTATATCCGTAAGTGGAGTCTGACATAATCCCTTTAGTAGGTCAAACTTGGTGAGATATTTAGCGTTTACAATTTTGTCAGTACCGTCTTCAATTCTCTGTTTTGGAAATGTGTCTGTTTTGGTGACTGTTCATATTTCTGTAGTATTTGCATATACGGAAAGAATTATCTGGTTTCGGCAGAATACAATGTGGCGTATTCGCTGCCATTGCTTATTTCATTCGTGTTTGAGATTACTCGTCTTGTAATGGTGATGTTGTAGGTCATCATTTAAAATTTTCATTGTGTGAGACAGGAACAACTACACTATTTGAATGATTCACATATATATCCTGTATAACATTCTCATTTAACATATTTATATGGCAGAGTTGAATCTGTTTCCTCCTCCCTAGAGTATCGATGATATAATTTAAATCATTTGCTTTCCTTTTTATCTGTGTGGGGACCATAATAATTAGCCTGAATAGGACGTTGATGTGTGGGCAAGAAAGCTATAAGTTTATCACCACGTCGGAATGTTCTTTCCTGTGTAGTTTTGTCATAGCTTAATGTCATTTGTAATTGTGTAGACTGATTGAGACCGACGATTCGCAGTTTCACAGCTTTCATGTGACTACGTGTTCCACACCTTTACAGAAGACCAGCATTTTGGGTGAATTCCATGGTTATTAATTAGATATGTCATAGCAAGGGATGCCATAACATACTTACATACTTGCTGCATGCGTACGATTCGCTGATTTGAAGGGAAATTAATATATAAACATGTGATGATTTTAATGGAGGTGGGTCATTCTTTAAACTTGTGGTGGTAAATAGCACTGGTCAACAGTGAAATCATTACTGACTTGAAAAGGCCCTAATCTGTAGTATTTTGGTGTGCCGAACACGAATATAACCGTGAAAAATTTGTATTGGCTCTCGTTTTGAAGATATTCATATACCTCATTTTCTATGTTTCACTGTGTAAATTTCTCCAGTAGGACTGCATCAACATCCGGAATAATGATGTAACATTGCATAATACCATCATGCTCACATCATCCACAGTTGATTGCATCATTTTCTGATGCAATGCAATACTAATGCCATGCGGCTGCTGAAGTAAGTTGACGTCAGCAGTGTACTATACATGTGTAGGCCTATTATACTAATGCCAGGCGGCTGCTGAAGCTGACGTAAGCAGTGTACTATATAAAGCCCAATCAGATAGGTTCAGCATTTAAAATATTTTAGACGTTGTGCGAGACAGTTCAAGCTACTGTTACATAAAACTTATTATTTTATCCATTTACGTACAATAAAGAACAGTAATGCCTCGAAAGTGTGTTAATACCGCGGACAATTTTTGCTATATTTGTGGGGAAGTGACATTTGCCAACCAGAAGAAAAGTATCAATTCTCAAGTGAAGAAGGCATATCATCTTTACTTCGGATGCAAGGTTGGTGACCAAGACAAGCCTTGGGCTCCGCATATATGCTGTGCTACATGTACAACACAGCTTTCACAGTGGTTGAATTGCAAAAGGTCATCAATGCCGTTTGCAGTCCCAGTGGTGTGGAGAGAGCCAAGCAACCACCTAAATGACTGTTACTTCTGCTTGGTTCCTCCTCTTTCCGGCGGAATAACGAAGCGAAAGAAGTCGAGAATAGTCTACCCAAACATTCCGTCTGCATTGAGACCAGTTCCACATGGTGAGGGACTTCCTATTCCAGAACCTCCAGCAGAATATTCTCTTGATTCATCTGACGAAGACAAAGGTGAGTCGACCTGTTCTTCTCCTGGTCCATCAGCATGCAGTGATCCAGATTTTCACTGTGGTGCATCATCAACCCCACACAGAATAACACAGGAAGAACTAAATGACCTGATTCGTGAATTGGACTTATCAAAGAACAAGGCAGAATTGCTAGGATCAAGACTCCAACAATGGAATCTTCTAGAAGAAGATGTCACAATTACTGCATATCGAAAGCGCCACCAGCAATTGGAGCCTTTCTTCAGAAAGGAAAGTAATCTGATATTCTGTTCCGATATTGAGGGCCTCATGAATGCTTTAAAAATCACTCATGACCCACAAGAATGGAGACTATTTGTGGACTCTTCGAAACTGAGTCTCAAGGCTGTGCTTTTGCACAATGGAAACATTCTTCCATCTATTCCAGTAGCGTATGCTGTCCACATGAAAGAGACATACGATAACTTAAGGCAGCTACTGAATTCCATTGAGTATAACAAGTACAGCTGGCACCTCTGTGGTGATTTGAAGGTAGTTGCCCTTTTAATGGGACTGCAGCAAGGATATACAAAATACATGTGTTTCTTATGCGAGTGGGATAGCCGAGCAAGGGAAATGCACTACATGAGGAAGGAATGGACTCACAGGCAGAATGTAGCCATTGGAGAGAAGAATATCCAACACCCAGCTCTGGTTGAGGCTCAGAAAATCTTGCTACCACCCCTTCACATCAAACTAGGTTTGATGAAGAACTTCGTGAAAGCCATTGACCGGACTTTGCCAGCATTCCGATACCTGCATGAAAAATTCCCTCGACTCAGCGAAGCAAAGATTAAAGAGGGAGTTTTTGTGGGTCCTCAGATTCGAGAGCTTTTCAAAGATGACCGGTTCAACAACTTGCTGGAAGGTGACGCGAAACAAGCATGGAATGCTTTTCGCCTAGTTTCTACAAACTTCCTCGGAAATGTTAGGGCAGAAAACTATAAGGAACTAGTAGAAGACATGTTGATGAAGTATAAGAAACTTGGCTGCAATATGTCTCTAAAGATTCACTTCCTTCATTCCCATTTGGATTTCTTTCCTAGCAACTGTGGTATTGTTAGTGATGAACACGGCGAACGTTTTCATCAAGATATCGCAACAATGGAACAAAGATACCAGGGAAAATGGTCCACTACAATGCTGGCTGACTACTGCTGGACACTCCTCAGAGATGCTCCCGAACAGCTGTACAAGAGACAGGCGAAGAAATCTAAGATGTAGTCAATGACTTGATTTTTTATAGGTAGGCTATTACAGTTGACCTTTTACTATTGGAATGCATTTCGTTATGTAAACATTAATTTCTTGCAGATTACAAAAAAACTAGAGCCAATTTTGCAATTTGACTGTCATATTCGTGTTCAGCACATAAAAATTGATAAGAATTGACTAATTTTATTTCAGTAACATGACTTTTGTAAAAATTTGTTGTCCAGTACTATAGCCTATATATATCAACGTAATTGTAGCGGTACTAGTAGTAGCAAGAGGTGGAGGAGGATTAAAACATATTGTGGTAGTGTATGCACTCTAATAGCAGTATACCTAGGTGTGGTGGTGGAGGTAGTATTAATAGAAAAAGTAGAGGAAAATAAATACGATCATTAACTGATTCTATAATACGACTATCACCAGGAGCATTATATGTATCATGTTAATATTTATCATCGTTTTTTCTTTTGTTATTTGCGTAATAACGTAACTCCCAAGCGTGCATGTGTTATTTAACCAAACTGTTGTACTCTCATTAGTGCACATGATTGCCCCGAATCTACGAGTCAATAAATTCAGACAGAGGTTATTTGGATAGATGACAACAATCATCAAAAGCATGCTCATCATTAAAAGTATTTTCATTCTTATTGTCTTTTGGTATTTACGTAAAACCGTGAATTCTACATTGTTTACATGGAATGCAACAAACCTTTTTTATCCACTTGAGGGCACATACGATGTCTCCAGTCTATATCATGGCAATGGCAGGCAAATGTATTTTCGATACCCATCAACAGTACCAACATTGACATCAGGAGTATTACTGGCTTGTCAGTCAAACAATAGCCTTAAAAAAGCAAAATATCTGATGATGACTCTAAGAATGTATCGGCATACTGTAGTTAAAATTGAGCACACAAATCATTTTGTTTTACTTAAACATCATCTAAATCTGCTGTTAATGTCTGCCAACAAAGTTAACATTAACAATTAAATAGTAAAATACGTTTTGACTTTAAGTTGTAACATTTAAGTGCAAACTGTAAAATATTCGTGTTTCATGTTTATGTACCAAACTCGAACAAGAAGCAAATAATAGCGATTACAGTTACAAAAGTTGCAAGTGTCCTTGGATCACTATCATATTAAATGAATGGTAACTTAAAAGATTTTTAATTTCTAGCGTGTAATCACTATTAGGCAATATCATGATTAACACAGATTGCATTTTTACTTGCTATTAGTTATGTACACCTTGAAAGGAGCAAAAAGCTGCATTATTGCTATAGTAATATGAAGTTTACCTTTCCTCAGCTGACTAATACTACCACACTATGTTTAATCCATTATTGAAGAAAGGAACGGTCTGCACAAACTGATACCTGGTTCTGAGTTGCTTCCGTTTGTAAAGCCCACATCATACGTAAATGAACTCATATCGTAAAGGTCAAAAGGACACGACATTGACGTATAGTTTCATCAATCGAGATGTGACCACTGATCCCAATATACCTTGTTTTGATGTTCGACAGGATTGGAAATATATGATCACTTATACTGACATCTCTATGCAATGCACAGTAAAGAAGGTCTATCAGATGTTATACAAATATTCAGCGTCATACATTGTTTTTGTTTGGTTAGGGTGGTGGAATAGCTAGAACAATTATCATAAGCTGGCGTGTGACGCTGTACTGAGCCCACACCAGACAAACACAGTATTGACTAATAGTAAAATAATAACATTTATTTGTGAGGATCTTGCTCAGGTTTGATATAATTGCCTTTTGTTCAATGATGCTCTAGCCAAATTTCACTTACTTTTGTTTGCAGTCGAAAGAGGTTCATTCGCTACTTGTTTAAATTCAAACAGTACAGCTTCATTTTAAAAAAGGGGAGTTATATTGTTATTGTTATATAACCTATATGGATTATTCAATACACATTAATATAGTTTATTCAATTCTCTATTAGCTGTGATGTAATTTCGATATCACATACAATAATTTGCAGAATATATAGTATGTGGTAATGACGATTCTGCTGAAGCGAACATCAGACATTGAACACACATACATATATACATACATACATACATACATACGTACATACGTAAACACATTAATGATCTCAAACAAAAATACTAGAACATATTTCAGCTCAAAAGAAAATATCATCCCCCACCAAGATGAAATTGCGTTTACCGAACAGTAGATGAATAAGGTATGTGTATGCTAATTATTGTATAAGCTGTGAACTTAAAACTGTAACAAACTTTGATTTATCATACTATAGCTGATAAGGTGAAATAATCGTGTTGACATTCGAGAGCCTTATGATACAAATGAGAATTGATAAACATTGGAGTGGTCGATACGGAAGCCTACACCCTACTAGATATATTAGTAATATACCAGGCATTTAAACATTGAGTGAGATTCAAAGACTACGGAATATATAATTATTAGAAAAGAATAATGCTCATAAAACACACTTGCCAAATGACCGTTACAATGTATTGCGGAATACATAAGTTACGATTCGATCAGACCGAAAATGAGTACGCTTCTGATAATACTAGGATGATTTGCAGTCTTACAAAGTAATATATGTTTTAGCCACATTGGATTAGAACTGATACACTCCAACAGCTGGTTGATATTATACATTCACTAGGGTTTATGTTCCATGGACAAAAATACTTTCATTGCTGTCTTTACTCCCTTTTCTAGCGGTATTGATGTTTTGTATTTAATAAATTGTATTGAATAACTTCTGCAGTGATTTTTCAATAACAAGTAACATTACACTATTAATATCATACAAGTCGTAACACTAATCATCCGGAATCTATGTATTGTACAGCGACTGTCGTGACCATCCATGTTTCAGAGTCACATATTTTGCATTCGTATAATTTAATTTTCATGTGCCTCAAATCACTCAGCAATCTCATAAACCCATTAAATAAACCCACGTCAAAATTATAAAATCATCCCTAAACAAAACTCAAAATTATTAAAACATTAACTAAACCCAGCTTAAACCTATACTTCATACTTAAACCCACTTCAAAATTATAAAATCACACCTAAACCTACTTGAAAATTATACAATCATTGCATGAATCCACTTAAGTTATAAAATCATCACTAAAAACCAATTAAATTTTATAAAATCATTACATAAATCCACTCTAAAACAATAATGTCATTATATGAACTCACTTAAAAGTTATAATATAATTTCATAACCCCACTTTTAATTTGTAAAATCATTACTTAAGACACTTTTAAAATCATTACATAAGTCCAGTCCAGATTATATAAATATTCACTAAATACACTTTAAATTTATAAAATCATTATATAATCCAACTTAAAGATGATAACATGGCTCCTTCTTTACGGGTTGTCCATGTTATCTATTTTTTACAACGCAGAGACACATATATAACAAATCCCTTTCAACAGCCCATTCAAAATAAATCAAATATAACGAACTGGTCAATTTAATTATTCCTAGAGAAAGAAAATGTATTTAAGATATTAACTTTTAAGACATGTTAGTCATACTAATTTGGAACCGATTTGTTGGGATATATTGTAGCTTAATAAAGAGTTGTGTTGATGCATATATTAGTAATGTGTGTAGTTATACAAGGCGCCCTTCTTTTCAAAATCTGATCTGCTTATATTTACCCGGACAATAGTAAAACAAATGTACTCTATTTTATTCGTATTCCATTTTCTCCACAGTTTGAGCTAATATTAATAACATTCAGCGAAGCATTTACTCTAGTTTCATATATTGCATGGCAACATATAAAAAGCACACAAATTTAGTTGTTCAACGAGTACAAATTTGACGTTTGAAATAGAAAGATATATCAGATGATATATTTGTAGGATACATAAGTTCTTGTCAAGACATATGTAATAATTGTAGTAATAGTTGATGATGTAGAATTAGCAGTAATGACGAGCTTCATTCTGTTCTGAATGTGTATGCTCTAGTAACAACAGCATCTGTAGCAGTTGTGGTATAAGTAATCATAACAGTGTAACAAGTAGTAGACATGTTTACTTTTAACAACTACCGCAGCAATCGTCACACTCATAATCACAATGCGTTGTCTCAATCTTGTTGCATTTGTTGCTAGTTTAAAAGCATGAATCTTCAAGTAGCAAGAACAGTGATCATTTGTACTAGTTGTAGTAGCAGATTAATCAGAGTAAGAAGTATAGACATATATTGTTTACAAACAACGCTAAAATCAAACTAAAATCATCTTAAATTTAAAGATTATCAACGACTTCTCCTTTAGTGACAAATACTTACTTAAACTATTATAGGTTGTAGATGATTAATTACTATATTAATTATTGAAGTTTACCTTTACTCAACTCCAGTTTATTTTGCCTATTTGCGTAGAAGATTATAACGGGGGAAAAACCCTTCACGATTAGTTTACATCATTGAAGACGTGACATTGTGTATAAATAACTGGACCACAGGCATCAATCTACCTTGTTTCATGTTATTCATAAATTAATCATGTACGGATTACTAAGTTAGAAAAAGTACAAGCTTATCTGCATTATCAAAAAGCCAAATATACTAAGCTAAATATTCGTTTTGTCCAGCTAATATTTGGCGTGTTGTGTGTGGGTGTGGGTGTGGGTGGGTGCGTGTTTGTGCGTGTGTGTGGGGTGGGGTGGGATTCAGGATTTAAGCTTAGCTTTACAAATTGCTCAGTCATTCACAAAGATGTCTGAATGTGGCAGTCTATAGTGATGTTTAACACTGCTGCATCATGCCGCAGACATGTAACATGATGTTCCACCCATTTACATTATCCCGACACGGCGCCAAGCGAGGCAGCTGTTAGTACCATTTATAAAAGTGTATGGTATGTATGTATGTATGTATGTATGTATGTATGTATGTATGTATTTGTGGTCGCAATTCATGGATTTTCATATACCCAAATAAGTCAATGAAATATCCGTTACAGCTCAGTTGACACCAGATGCTTCCCCTTTTTGTAAGGCATGAACCATTGTGAAAAGACAGATGTCGTAGTACCTTAATAAGTTCCACATAACACAAAATATCTAAGCGAATCATGCCTGATTGCAGGAAGGATTTACAGTTGATGAAAATAACTGCTCATTCACACCGTACGCATAGTTTGGTTATATTGGCTATGTTCATAGCCCGATTATTCTAATTACCCTGCTTAGATGTAGATTATCATTGATCATTCATGTACTGATATAATGTTACTCATTAATTGTTGAATATATATCTAGATTTTGGGAACGTTTGCTTAAAGGAACCGTACAAAATACAACTCTTCAACCAAGATACATCTTATATAATATACATTCAGGACGAAGTGTGAAATTGGGAGATCGAAAGTTAGTGTAATTGCTACCAGGTACGGGCAAGGATAATATAGTATTATTTTCATATGGATGACGCTTTTGAACTTTTGAACTTAGCTAACAGGATGAGATCTTACCATGACGCTTATCAAAGCAACATGGGGTCTGGCCGCTGGTATAACGAAGTAATCAATATGTTACAACTTGAACAACAGCGACAAAATAACAACCTATGACCAAGACGTTTGTTCATTTCTATCAGGTGTTGCCTCAAAACAAAGGTTAAGCTAGATCCGTGTATTTACTTTTAAATGAATCATTTGAATGACGTCGCGGTACTAATTCGAGCGAAAGAAAACTAAACACTGCAATTCGTTTCATTCAAACTTAGAGGGTGTTTCATGGTTGTCCTCTTCCCCGACGATTAGCGTATTCTGCATTGATGATTTTGTGATACTTTGGTGACGAAATTGCTGTCGGTTGATGTATTAACTGTATGTAAATGACAATGATTCCCTACATATCAGTACTTCCACGTATATGAACTTTGAATTTATAGCTTTCACATCTCATTAAATGAAATTCGGAATTTGAAGCTAACGTTTGACATTATTAAATTTGGAAAAAAGCTGTAATGTTTAGTTCCATGGTACAATCGAAATCGCCAGCACAGTTTAATGGGGAACAACTGGCTGCTGGGCTGTGAATCTAATACAATCGTATATGTTCCAAGAATGAAGAAAACTCGTTACCACAAGAAATATAATCTAGGCAGAGTATTCTATAGTTAGAGTATAAAACTGCAATATGATTGAAGATACCTATATATATATATATATATATATATATATATATATATATATATATATATATATATATATATATATATATATATATATATATATATTCTCCATGTTTAAGTTTAATATATTTATATTCAATTTCAGTTATATAAATTATAAATAGACTCTCGTAACAAATTACTTTGTCAGATAAATTACTTATAGTAAGGTGAGATTTCCACAGAGGTAAGTTAATGATAATTTTTTGTATGAATCAATCAATGCTAGTTTTACATTACTCAAAACTTTAACAGGTCAATACAGTTCTGTACAGAAAATAAAACACGTGTTTTCCATACATTCTTCAGTTTAATGTCGTCGAGCATTTAGTCGAGCATTTTAAAAACAAGATGGCGGACAAGGTGGATGTAATGTGTTCAAGCTCTGGTAAATTATGGATGCCTGTAAGAGTGAAGAAAAGTGTGTTTTATTCCAGTGTTGAAATTCTGTTGTGTGAATAATTTGACAACAGAATAGTATGTGTACCATAATTTTATATAAACGACGTTTCAAGAAAAGTCAATGAAATTCAATTTTTCTTTCATACTTTTTTCGCGCCATTTTGATGTATCAGGCTATTAAAGGCTGTGCCGTTATCGTGTATTTTCGAATTTTCTGGTTAATCTTATGTGCTGTTGGAGATATGTTGAGAGGCTACATAAATTATGGCTGATGCTACTGTGTTCGTGGATGTTGGAGCTCGATGGGTTTGTTTTCCAGTTTGTATGTCTAATGCATCGAATAAACAGTATACTTTATAAATACATGCGTATATATTTTTCATCTTGTGTAATCTGAGTTCACTCACTATTCAGTGAATTTGTATCCTGATTAGTAACCTGTTATATGGATAGTATATGCTCGAGCAGTTCATTACCTGCGTCATTAACTGGGATAAGAGCATCAGCATGTGCTAATGCTAATATAAACACAGAGCAGTTTAAGTAATTATTACCTAGCATGTCCAGCATTGTATATATTATTCTAATTTCCTACAAATTAGGAGTGATTACGTGATAAATGAATATAATGATAAAACGGATACAAATGATATTCAGGATACCCAAGATTCTGATAGTGATTTACCGAGTGCGTCTCAATTAGAACGCTGTATTTTTGCAGAAATAAGATAATAATATGGCAAATTGGACAAACAGTCATTCAAGCGAGAGTCATCGAGTAGTCCTAACGTAACGTCCCTTCGTCATATTCGTAGTTCTTTCCATGCTATTGGTAGGCTAAGCTATCCAAGTTATCCTTCTGGTCGACTGGTGGAGAGGACATCGCGTTCTGATAGTGCTCCAGTGAACGAAAAAGTAGCAGACGACATATATGCAATATTTCATTTTCTAGAGAGAGATAGTAACACTAGCGAAGTAAAGGCATGAATGTCTAGGTATGGAAACAGAAAGACGAATAGAACAGACAGTTTCAGTTGCTGAAAGAGTCTGCAATAAACTAGTCAGGAAATTGGTCAGTCGAGTTACGTGGATCAGTCAAGAGGTAATATACTAATCGGTGATTGTGGAGTTAATAGTCAAGTTGAGAGAAACCAGCATTCCCATATTTCAATATGAAACATTTATTGATCAGAAACAATTTGTGAAAGATGAAATACACGTCAATTGTACAATTAATACGGAAGAAATGAAGAGAATGAGGAAAACCATCGTTCGTTTGGATGAGATGATACAAAGTAAGGATGAAAAATTTAAAAGACTCGAAATGAGCAATGACAAGACAAGGGAGTCGGAACAGCGTTTGGAATCTGACCTACATGCAATGGCAGATGTGGTAAAGAGCCAGGCAATGATAATCGAAAAGCTACAAGTTGTAAACGAGAAACAAATTGAGACAGTAAGTGCCCAGATGCGTGGAATTCAGCTCCAACTTAAACTTTATGCAGCTGTCTTGCTGTTCTGCAAATATGACCATATCTTCTTGCCCATCTTCAAATACATATGTTACACCAAATACAGTTCCGAATACAAGAGTAATTGCTAGCCATCATCTAGAATCCAGAAATATGATTTTGTCAGATCAACAAGAATATATAAATACCGGTTTAGGTGTTTCCAGGCTACCAGCATACAAGATTCGTACTGAAGGTTTGATGCAATCTCCAGTAGCACAAACCCCTAACACTACATCACCTACTGTAAAAAAGAAGAACATTCGAAAAGAAAATTGTTGAGAAAGGAAATCACACTAATGACACTAATCAGAATCAATTATCTGATGCTAGAAATTCTCCACTGAAAAACAATGACATGAATGATGTGAATAATAATAATTCGAAACCAATTCAGGAACCAATCAGTACTATGCCATTCAGTGGAATAAAGCGGAGTTCGAAAACAAAATCTTTGTTTTTATCTCGAATTAAAGCAGACTATGGCCAAGAAGAGCTAAATTACGTAATACGCAGACATGCATACAATCGAGGAGTAAAGATCGCAAATATTATGATTTTTAAAAAGTGGTCAAATATGACTGGTAAAACTTATATCGTTCGTGTCACTGTTCCGGAAAATCTGCTTACCAAATCTTTTCAACAGATTTTGGCCGGAATTTGTACTAGCCAGAGAATGGTACTAGAAATGAATGACCCCGTGTCCCTAAATTTTATGTAGAAAGCTTTTGTTTAATTTTTGAATGACTGCTCTAAACATTATAACTTGGATTGCGAAAGGCATTATGACAGGAACGCCCCATATTTGTTCATTACTTCATATGGTATATATTGAATGCATACAAGAGCACTGGCTCTATCTTGAGCAACTGCAATGTTTTCAAAGCATTGACGGAAAATGTACCGCTTTTCGAGACCGGATAACATAAATGATACATGTCCATGGGAAAGAAAGCGTCCCTCTGATTTAGAGGAACTGCAATTTTCTATCGGAAATCATCACCGGTTCGTCCTATGAATAACAACGGGAACGACAGAGTTTATGAAGTTGAAATTAGCCTGCGCGCTATCACTGTTTTTGCTGTGTCTGTAGTTTCCTTCCACAAACGCCTCATTAGATGATTATAAAGAAATAAAGGAAAATGTGGAATAACTTTTGTGATGAATATAGTCAAAAAGGTTTAGTGATTATCTGCAGTGACTTTAATGCGGAGCTACAAAAGTGATTCCAAAAAGTACAAATGGTAAAGGTTACATACTTTAATCCTTTCTTAAAAATAGGCATCTAATGTCAACATGTGATATTTTCCCTTCTGGAATACCAGGATATACATATTGTTCAATTAACGGCAAACACACGTCATTGATTGACAACATTTTGATAGCCCCTTCCAAAATAGATTTAGTCCGTAGTGCCAATATTGAAGATGACCATTATCTCAAAAGAATCAGAAACCAGTTAAACAAGGCAAAATACCAGTACGAACAAGAAAGATTCAATGAGCTGGAAAAAACTGCAGGATGACGGGAAAGTTTACAGGATAATAAGACTTCATAAGAAGGGACAGAGACAAGATATTTCTGAACTAAAAGTAGAAGGAGAAATAATAATGGACCCTGCTTTGATTCGTGACGAGTGGCGTCAACATTTTACAATTTTAGGCACTAAATACCAGATATTCATTTTAACGAATCGTTTGCATCTGAAATTAGAAACAAAATGAAGAATATTGTGGATTCATATATTGATGACGGAGCAGATACGTATATGTGTGAAACCATATTACAGAAAGACACTGAAGAGACTGTACAAGAGCTGAAGAAAAATAAATCATGTGGACATGATAAAATATATGCAGAGCATTTAATATTTTACGGTCAATCGATTATTACTATATTGTGCAAAGTGTATAATAGCATACTTTCCTTGGAAACAGAACCTGACTACAGAGAAGATATGAATAACTTTTGAGATATCTTAATGGTTCCCGTTTTCAAAACGTATTTGTAAAAATATTGTTGAAAACGCTAATTCGTTTTAGTGAAATGGCACAATTCCCTCACCCATAACAACACACACACACACACACGCGCGCGCGCGCTCGCTCACACACACACACACATACTGATTTTTCATGTAAAATTGTTTAAATAGAAAAACCAGCATACGGAACATAGTTGAATATATTAATATAAATCGGTTGCATTATATTGATAATATCCCAAACACGTTTGAGTCATTGTTTGTCTGCATGTTTTTTTAGAATAATGCAATGTGTCTAGACCTGCTTGATCAAGTAGAGTATTGTGTTTTCCTTTGATTGCATTAAAGCATGGTAAGGTTACGATGGGCTCTAAAAGCAAAAGTATTGGTCAAATGTAGACACTATTATGTTCAATTTCCAGGTCAGATTATTATCTCATTAGCTATTTATTTCTTGCTGATTTTCTTTCTAGGCAATTCAAATCAATGTATAACTGTAACCTATGTATTGACAATTTATAAATATACTGTTCATTTATAAATGTGGCCAAATCTCTTTTTAAATGGGCCATTTTAAAGTGTGTGGCTAACTAGTAATTTGTTGTTTTATTAAAACACTTCACATCACGACTGTATTTTGTTTTACTACATTTTAGTAGCAGGTCAGTTTGCGCCTGTACACAGTCAACTCGCTTATTAGCCTTTACGGGTCATGTGTTTTTTACATATTTAAATGTGAAATATAAACAAATACTGGCGAAATAATTTTAGTTCTGGTTTTATGTTTTGCCATATTGCATATAGGTACTCAATTGCTACGGTAAGTATTACATAAAGTAGAAGACCAGTATAAATACTTTTCAGCAGCATGTATTCATTTTCTAAGCAATTGGAACCTACTGCCAAAACCACAGCTTACCATATAAATTTTCAAACAGTCCACGTACATCTAGATGACAAGTTGAACGTTGACGACTATACGTAAAATACCCACAAACATATATATATATATATATATATATATATATATATATATATATATATATATATATATATATATATATATATATATATATATATATATATATATATTTATATATATAAATAGATAGATAGATAGATAGATATCATATTGAAGTTATGATATGTTTGATGATATATTACAATTATGTAACTTTGTAACAATGATTGAACACATTTTGTGACATGGCATTTTCTCTTAATGTAAATTAATTAAGCAAATAACTAAATATCGACTCAAAAAGTCATATAAATGATACGTGCAACATCTGCAGGCTTGATAAAAGTACCATCAATTTGACATTACATGTAAGAATGCAGACATTCAGGTGGGTTGAAGGAGCGGTCTCAACTGGTTTATATAAATATGGAATTCGCGTGATTCAAATTCACAATGCCATCACAAACGTAAATGACAAAACAAAAAGTACAGTCAATTATTCGCTTTCACACTGTCAACAACAGCAGCAACATCTCAAGAAAATATCAATAAACCTGAATTTGATCGTTTCTTATACGCTTGCGTGATTTTGTCTACAATATGGGATTAGTTTAAGTAAAGACTTAGGAAGTTCATGTTGGCTTGATCTGAAAAAGATACATCTTCATAGTTTGCTTGCTCTTGAATTGTTAGGACCACTTTGGCATGCCAATACGTCAGACAGAGTTCAACATTTCGTAGCAGGGATGACATTAATATCCTGGCTTTTTGAGATGCACTGTACATATTGAGCATGTTCATTTGGTAAATGAATCATAATGTTAACAGAACCTAAGGTCTCATTGGTGTTTATCATGTCTGTAATTTAGTAGTTAATCAGAAACATCAACTTTTTAGAATCGTATCCGAAATAAACAAAGGTTGAAAATGTTTGAGCATTAATGATATTTGTAAGAATGAGTTATAATAAATTTTAAGTTTTTTAAGCACTAAAGTTAGAAATGTGTTACTGAGCATTCTAGCAGTTACAAAACGGCAAATTTGATTTGCAAATAATTCCTATACTCTCTCTCTCCTTGTCTCTCTCTGTCTCTGTCCTTATCTTTTTCTCTCTTTCTGTTTTTCTCTGTCTGTCTGTCTGTCTGTTTGTCTGTCTGTCGGTATTTATCCGCGATGCATCCGACGCATACTCGGGTTCACCTGGAGCGATCGAGTTACAAACAACCAAAGGTCGAACGTGCCAAAGTTCTCAGTATGGTAACACTCCTCCGCCAACGTCGCATCAAATGTCTGGGCCATGTACGTCAAACGGATGATGGACGGATCCCCAAAAACATTCTTTATTCGAACCTCGCCTCTGGCAAAACGTTGATCGGATCTCCACATCTCCTCTTCAAGGATGTCTGCAAGTGTGACATGAAAGCCCTTGACATTGATGTCAACACCTGGGAAGAGCTCGCTCTAGACAGATTAGGCTGCCGAAATACTCTGATCATTTGTCTGAAATCTGGCGAGAACAAGCTAGGCTTGCAAGTTGACGGAAAACGATCGCAAAGGAAGAAGAATCACCTCCAACTAAGACCTTTTAGTGCAGCAAGGACCGCCACTCCCGTGTTGAACTACATAGCCACAGTAAACGCTGCACAACCACCTATAGGGACATTTCTAACGGGAGCACTTCTAACGTCTCTCGAGACTAACGGATGCCCACACAGACAGACACAGACAGACACACACACACACGTATATATATATATATATATATATATATATATATATATATATATATATATATATATATATATATATATATATATATATATATATATATATATATATCAAAGCAATCCTATATCCTTTGTGCGGACTTTGTATAGCGCCCAATCTTTAGAAGCTCTAAGCGCTTTACAACACCTATAAGATAAAAAAAACATAATAATATTATAACAAAAACAAACAACTTGAAATAAGAGAAACATTAAAACAGACAAAATATGCTGAGAATATTTCAGGTAGGAAACATTATTAGGTCTTTACGTTTCTTCTTGCAGTCGAAATAAGTAAGTTTTGAGAGCCAACTTGAATATGATCACCGCGTCTTTGTGTTTAAGTTCAGTAGGCAATTCATTCGACGTTGCTGGACCCTGGTATGCAAAAGAACGCTGACCATATGACTTTGTTTTCATAATGGGAATAATGAGTATACGATTGTCAGAAGGGGAGCGTAAGTATCTTGCTGGTGTGTACACGTGGAACAGGTCATATAGGTATGTTGGACTAGAATCCGACAGTGAAATGTAGGACAGAGAACAAATTTTGTGTTTGATTCTGGATCGAATGGATAACCAATGTAAGTTACAGAGTAGCGGGGAGATGTGCTCTGATGGTGGTACTCTAAGTATGAGTTGAGCCGCTGTGTTGTGAACGTTTTGAAGTTTTTGGAGTAGATATTGAGAGGAACCAGACAGAACTGAGTTACAATAGTCAAGTCTTGAAAGTACTAATGAACACACAAGTGTGTTAGTGGCATCCACTGAAAGATATTTGCGAATAGAACTGATGCGTCTCAGCTCAAGATATGCAACCTTGCATATGTTTATGACATGTTGGTGCAATGTGAGAGTACTGTCCTGAGTAACACCTAGGTTTCGTACTGATTGTGTAAATTTAATGTTGGTGTTGCCGATATTTATTTTTTGAGGTAAAGGATGTGAATGAGAAAGTCTTTGTGTTGTAATCAGAATGGCATCAGTTTTATCATCATTCATCTGCAGCTTGTTACATGTCATCCATGATTTCACATCAGAAATGCACCTTTCTGCACCTTGGATGGTAGCATCAACTTCAGTTGGGTGGCTAGATATGAATATTTGGATTGTCATCAGCATACAATTGTTGAAACACTGGATGATGATGTATGAGTGTATATAATGAAGAGAACAGGTCCATCAACATATCCCTGTGGAAGACCACAACATAGATCAACTGGGCTGGAATGTATTCCATTTGCACACGGAATTTGTGTCCTGTTGACCAAGTATGACTTGAACTACAGGCTGTATCATGGATATAAAATACATGCGGAGACGTGAAATAGTATATCATGGTCATTGTGTCACATGCTGCAGACAAATCAAGGAGGGTGTGAACTGTAATCTTTCCGTTATCCAAAGCAGAAAGAATGTCAATAACTAATTTTATAAGAGTAATTATAGTACTGTGGCATGGGCGATATGCAGACTGTACATTGCTAAAAGGACTGTTTGAATTCAGAAGAGATACAAGCTGGGATAGAACAACAGTTTCTAAGATTTTTTATATGAATGGGAGATTAGAAACTGGGCGGTAGTTTTTTAAATCATTATGTTCGAGTGTTGGTTTCTTCAGCAGAGGTTTTACAATGGCAGTTTTGAAAAATTACTGAAATTCCCCTGATGAGGGAGAGGTATAATAGCATCACTTAGTGAAGACAATACCGGATCTAAGCAGTCAAACAGCATTGATATTGGAATTGCGTCAAATTCACATGACTGTGGTGCACTCTTCATCAGGATTGTACGTACGAAAACCATAGAGACAGGTTCAAATGCTGCTAATGGTTTGCCGCTTAAATTCTGTATCCCAACTGTATGGTGTCGAGTCAACTGAAACTGTTGTGTCAAGCTTGTCTCTAATAGTTTGTACTTTGTCACGAAAGAAATTTGCAAACATGTCCAGAAGGACGACTGGAGAGAAGGTAGTTGGAAGTGGTGTAGATTTTTTCCTTGACATTAGTTTGTTAGTAATTTTGAAGAGCCCTTTGCAGCTGGAACTTTCTTAGTAGTGTAGTGGGCTGATATCTTTAAATATGGCTGAAATTGTACAACACTTTACATTTTTCATTAGAAATGCAAAACCATTCTTAACTCCTTAAAAGGCAATATCTTGCTTCTGACATACAATAAAGCATGATGGGTAGGAATAACCCACTTGATCATGTTCAGAGATACAAGTTTTGTTTTGTTATTACCAAATGAGTACCATAAATGGTACACCAAACATCCATTCTCAAAATTATGAGCAACATTCAGTGCATTCCCCAAGAATCAGTAGCAGCCCTCGTACCTCCATTATGGTGTGTGGCACCTCAAAAGTGGTTACCTACTATATTATCAAATACCTCATCTATCACAACTCAAATGCAATCAAATCACAATTTTGATCATGGAAATAAATGAAGTTTTCCTTTTTGACACAGAGTATGGGATGCAGATATTAAGAATTTGTCAAGACGGATAATATATATTCTTTAAGTCAATGAGACCTTGTAGTTTAAGGTCAAAACCACAAAATCAGTAGGTGTATTCCTTTTCTAAAATATGAGTCATCCACAAACTTTGGTCGAATTAGGTCATATAGTACTTAAAGTACTTTGTTGACGCTGTATTTGGGGATCTTTGCCCCCAAATCATTAGGTGTCTTTAGTCTCAAATGCATGACATCAACAATTTCTGGTTTATAGTAGGTAACAAAGAACAAAAGATATTGTCAGTAAACTATATTTCCCTAAATGGTCAGTGACCCTGACTTCAAAATCAATGTAACAGTATGAAATTTGGAAGATGATTATTGTACCATAACTAAGTGGAATCTTGTTGCAGTCAAGGTGACATGTAACAATAAACTTTAGCGTATAGGCTTGGCCTGCAATAAATAACGGTCTGTGAAAGATGGGATACTCTGTCGCATTGGATAGGGCATGATTGATTTTTAATTAGGACCTGCTGGAATAATGATTAGAGATATTGAAGAGACGATATTAACGTGGGGTTAAGTGGCGGGAAACGCTACATAGAGACAAACCACAGACAATTATGTGCCATATGGATCGTGTGCGTGTGATTTGGAATTTTAATGTAGCTTTCACAATTCTACAGTCATATTGCTACAATTCTGCAGAATGGAAGTTTGTAATGATGTCTAGCACTAGGGTATCATGCCACAGACATGTAGTATGATGCCCCACCCTGTCACATTATAGTAGGCTGACCAGTCCTAACAGTAACCTCTTAATGCTAAGCGCCTAGCAATACAGCTGTTAGAAACATTTTTATAAGTCTTTGATATGACTCTGATGGGGTTCAATCCTTCAAACTCCTACATCTGATTCGGACAATATAACCACTAGGCCACTGGAGCAGTCTGGTGTCATTTGGAAACAAGTGTCCAAAATTAGTTTTTCCTGAAGACTTATTAATAAAAGCGGACCATAGAGAATCATTCAAAGTTAAATGAGGAGTTTGCTTTCATGACAAAATTCAACGTTATATTCTTCCTCAAACGTTTTTGCAGTCCAATTTTGCTGAGGAAGTGGACGCCCCACTCCAAGAAAAAGAGCAAGTATCTTTTCTCATCAAAACATTGTCCATGGGATGGGTGTCTGGAAGTGAGGGACACGAATACATTCAGTGACAGGAAAGAGAGCGTAACTTGGGAAGCATAAGGGGAAAAGAGCTCTATATGTAAGCCAGTGGGGAAAGAGAACAGACAAGCAAGTTATGGCGGAAGACACAAATGAGGCTGGAGAAAGAGAATAGAAAGAAAGGAATACAGCGACTCTGACCTTTCACAAAATATGAATTTAGAAGGAGACACAAACAGGTTATGCCGGCATGCTGAGCAATGAGTTTACTTTTTAACTCGATTCTATGATCAAATTTGATTTATCGGTATAACATAATGGATAACTGCATTTCTTATAAATTTTGAAATTATATTTCTAAGAGGAAGTATATATAATGCCATGTTCAATTTCACACTTTTTATGTAATTGATTAAATTGTTATTTTTTAAATGTGTGTGTGTGTGTGTGTGTGTGTGTGTGTGTGTGTGTGTGTGTGTGTGCTTGTGTTGTCCTGTTCAATATCACTACTCAGATCTCTGGTAATCTATCCATTAATTTTCATATTTGACATTGTTATTTACTCAATCTGGGCAATAACACCACAGTCAATCATCTCCTAGATAACAATAACCAACAAAAGTGCCATGTAACAAGTAGGACATTCTCTGTCAATCAAGTTGTGTCTATTTCATGTCCTATGTGGCATGCTGATCAAAGTGTTTGGTAACCACATACAGTAGGGAGCATAACTTATTCCTAACAACATAAAGAACAAGCAGACTGACATCTGTAGAACAGGTGCACATATATTATCAAATGGTTGTTGTATAGAAACCGTAAGAAGAAATATTAAGGTTGCCATGCATTACTAGAAGGTACAGCTTATATGTATCTAGTCCAGATGTCTCAAACTGATGGCCAATGGAATTATTTCCTGCAGCCCGCAACGACATATGGAATTTGTTGCTGTTGTTGTATGGTTTAATGCCATTTTTCAACGCAAGATAGGCTATACATGGCAACCAGTTTAAATGGTGGAGGAAGAACCTGGAAAACCCCCCAGAATGAACCACAAACCAACTTGAAGCTACCAGCAAGCTTTCTCACTTATCCACACTGGCCGAGCCTGAGACTCTAACCCACACATACATAGGTGAGATGGCTGAGACCCATAACAGTGAGCGTTTTAGACCACTCTGCCACTTTGGGCCCCACGGAATTTGTACAATAATTAATAATGCAATGTTTCCAGTCAGCTAGTTTAATACAAACTGAATTGTTACATCATTAACGTCTTTCCAACATTTCAACTAGCTACTATTTTCTTCATATGAACCACTTTTGACATGTCAAAACTTATTAATCTTTGAATTTCAATAAATGTCGAAACTCATTAATGTTTCAATATAAATGTTTAACTATCCAAGTTATATTTATTCCAAACGTCTGACATAATGTCTTTTTAAGTTCAGCTATGGCAATTATAAAATTAAAATTGTAAAAACAGCTCACTGGTTGAGGTTTTCATGCTCACATTTGTGATTCTAACAAATGCAAGGATGATGCCAATTAATGCAGCAATATACTGATTAAAAACTACCAACACTTAATTATCATGTAAAAAATTCCAATTGCAACTACAGTAGCTTATCACTAGGAAAATATTTCAATATAAATTAAGGAAGAAACTTTTTATTTGTTTTCAAAACAGGTGAATTGGAAGATCCAAACTGCAATTCATAGTGCAGTATGCATTTCAGTTGTTTTCTTGATCTAAGTCTTTTTTCTTCTCTTGCTGGGAGTACACTATGCAAACATAAGAGCAACTCATGAGTAACATCTAATTTTCATGCACAAAATTCATTGTCATATTTCAGAATATTACAACAACAATAATCTCCCAACTATAACAACAAAAACTACTTTTACTACAATACAATCTAGAATGGATTGATGCTTTTCTGAGAAGAATGTCCAGGAATTTAATACAATACCATAAGTAGACTGTCATGTAAAATATATTATTTTTCTAATGATTATACACTGTTTTTGGTCATTTTGTAGTTGTTGTTGTGGGGTTTACTGCCATTTTTCAGCGTACCAAAGGCCAGTATCAACGGTGGAAGAAGAACCAGGGAAAACCCTGTACAGAACCACCGACACACGAGAAGCTATTGGCAACTTTCTCACATACCCACATTGGCTGAATCCGAGACTCGAACCAGCACAGACAGAGGTGAGATGGCAGTGATCCATTACGGAGAGCGCTTTAGACTTCTCGGTGCCCTGGGTCAATTTGTAAAGAACATATTAAATAGTAATCTTGTCCGTTATTGTGGGCTTTTACTTTAAGATAATGTAATTTTGTTTGTAAACCTGTTAGAATGGATGTGAATTCAGGACATTGGTATTCCCCTCTGAAAAACATAATCTACCTGCCCTTTTCTTAACAGCTCGCTAATATTTATGTAAATAGACATGACCTTTTTCTGTTCTTTTGTTAAATACAAATTTATGGAAATTCTACTAAGATGACAGCCTATTTCCCAAAAAATGGTTTATTGCAACATAGCTCAAGAAAGTGTGTGTGTGCGTGATTTGGATTTTTAACGTAGCTTTAACAATTTTTCCGTCATGTCGCTACGATGTCTGCTATGTGGCAGTTTATAATGATGTCTAGCGCTGGGGCATCATGCCGCAGACATGTAGCACGATGTCCCACCCAGTCACATTATCCTGACACCGGGCCGACCAGTCCTAACACTAACCTCTTAATGCTGAGCGTCAAGCGAGGCAGCTATTAGTACAATTTTTGTAAGTCGTTGATATGACTCGGCCGGGGATCGAACCCACAATCTCCCGCATCCGAGACGGACGCTCTAACCACTAGACCACCTAAGCGGTAGCTCAAAAAAGAAGGTATATACATCATAAATGTAATGTTGTTTAAATCAAAATTACTATTCCTATCTTAACATTTGCAGTGGAACTGGTCTTTTAGAAGTGTTCAATTATCATTTGAGTAGATTTATTTATTTTAATTACCAGTATTCATTGGAATCACAAAGTTTTCATTGACTTTAGGATAAAGTCACTCTTTAAGGATTATTGTGAATTAATTTAAGGACATATTCTAGGTTGTATCAATTTGAAACAGCATGACCATGTTCAAATTTAATAACATTCACATATCAGAACATGCAAGATTGGAATTTATTTGGAACACCACTGGAATTCATTTGGAACATTACACTTTTGGAATTTACAGGACTATTTGGGATTTAATTCACAATACTGTTAAGTTCCTTTTATTAAAAGGAAATAAATGATGTCGACTTTTGCAAAATTTGATGATTTCTTTATCTTTACTTTTACTTAGTTGAAGATCATAGAGTTGTAACAAAACAACATGAAAAGTCTTTTAGTACAATCCTGATGACAATATAATCAACCATGCTTGTGGGGGTTAGTGACTGCAGCATTTTCAAGACAGCCAATGTAACAAGAATATTGGATATACCAATGGCAACATTTACACTTAAAAACAGCTAGGTATCATAACCCTGCTCGTGAAAACCCGATGTTGATAAAGGCATCCATTTAGGAGGAGCAGAGATAACAACACTTTCAACACGTCCATAATGGTGGTCTTACTGTCAGTCAGTTTGCATTGTTTTCATGCGGGACTAACTAGACATCATAAGAACTCTTCTGAGGAATGCCCATCTCAAAATGACTTTCCACTGAAGAGTAGATCAAGAATATCCAAATGACAATTTGGGTCATCAGTTTACAATCATAGTCATTTATGACCAACTAGACATAACAACAAGTCTTTCAGTTAAAACACCATGTTGAATTGACTATTAAATTGGTCACTGTGGTGGCCTGAGTGGCACCATTTTCATTAGACACCTTAAGTTTTTAGTAAAATCCACATGTTAATAAAAAATCCATTTAGCACAAGAAGTGATCACAAAATTCTCAAAATGGCCATTATGATTTCTATATTGGACTGGTGAACAGCATCACAGTCACAAATATATTTGCTATGGAGGTGTAATGATAAAAAAGCTTTTAAGATTGATCAATGCTGTGACAGCTATAATGGAACTCAGATCAGCGCCTTTTCATTTAAGACCAACTAGACATCATGAGAAGTCTTTTAGTTAAAACATTGTATCACCATCCATTGAGAAGTAATAACAAGATTTTCAACTGGACGATACCTGTATGTTAAGACTACTGGTGAAAATTCATATTTTCCTATCGGACGTCTGAACAGCAGCGTCTTCATTTAGGACCAGCTAGACCATGAGATGAATGTGTGTATAAGAAAAGGTTCACTGCCATCCTCAAAGTAGTTTAGGAGATTTGATAACAAATGAGCAGTAACAGACAAATGGATGGATAAAAATGATACATGATAGACAATCATATAACCTCTTCTGTTCTATGACAAGTAAAGCTAATAACAAGTTTTATTAGTGCCTAAAGTAGTGTATACCATGCCTACCCACCCCCTATCACCCATATGTAACTAAGCAGATCTAAACAAAAGTTAAGCACTATATACAAGTTACCACGTGATCCACTGATTTTCACTGAAGTAAATTAAATCTCCCATTCACTACTGAAAACTGTCCATTCTTTCTTATGATCTTTCTTCAGGTAATTTCCACTATCTGATTTGGAATCACCAATGTTTGATCATCAATATCAGATCTAGATGTTTCCAGCTGGGTAATTTCATGCTTGTTTTGAAGGTGCCGTGTTCATTATTTAGAATGATCATTCAACATTTGCTTAATTTGAATATATGTGTCACACGTCACGAGTTGTTAATGGAAATCACTGAAATATATAATACACAATACCAGTGGACTCCATCATGGCAGACCAATCATGTGACTATGTCATTGCAAATCCGAACGCAAATGTCATGCACCAGACGCATGGTCAAGTCAGGTACAACATATACATGTAGTGGCCAAGTGAGCCAGTAATTATCCTGGATTAAATTAATAATCACAAATATAAGAAAAGTTGTTGTTGTTGGGTTTAATGCTATTTTTCAGACACGATATGTTATACATGGCGGCCAGTATCAATGGTGTTAAAGAACAGCTGAAGGATTTAATGCAATGGATTAAAAGTGTGTGTAATGATGCTTATAATAGTGAGGTGAAAAACAAAAGTGCTTGCAATAAGTCCTTATATCATTAGGCATCTTAATTTCCTTATATATTACAGTTATGATCTAACATCTAATAAGCAAAACAAATTTCATTTGTCTACTCAATGGAGGCCCACACTGAGCCTCAGAATCAGATGGTTCATGGCGACACATATTGATGTATATATATATGGAGGCGCTCAACAATTAATATGTACTTTAGAGAGAGTGATGTATGTAAGGTGAAGTAGTTTGCGTTTCCAACATGCACAATGGAGAGAATGTTGGCATACCTATATGCTACAGTAATGTAATGTGGATGATATTTCTTTGGATATTGTACTTTTGGAAATTTGATATGATTTAAGCACACTGCTAACTAAAATGACTGCTACCTTGTGTTAAATATTCTGCCTGTATTAGTCTAAAGTACGCTATACATAGCAGCTAATAAAATAGGGAAAAGGAATTTTGCGAGACTAGAGAATACCAGCTTCTGAAAGTGCAATGAATGAATTACCAAATATATAAAATGTAAAAAAAACTTATCGGCTCTTTTTTATACAATTTACCTCTGAAGTTCAGGAGGTGAAAATGACCAAGTAGAGCTAGCACTCTTTTGAAAGGTGCACATATCAAGTAAGGCCAAGCTGTATACTCTATAACCGATATTACACCCATCAATCATACAGCAAAAAAAAAGGGAATTAAAGGTTCTTTTAATTATATCTTAGATATACAAGGTCTTTTTTAAATAGCCAGTACAACCAGTGAGGAAAGCCGGGAAAATTCTTTTTCTTTAAAATCCTATGCAAAATACGAAACTGTAGAGCGCTAACTCTACCCACGTCATGTCTGCCAATTCTGCGCAACGATGCGTCATTTCTGTAAACATTGTATTAAGTGCTATTTTGGGTCACAAATCCATTTTGTATTCAGAAAGAAGAATTGTACATTAATTAACAAAAGTGATATTCATAAAGTGTACAAAAATATCTCACATTTAGACTCGAAATGCACATAAAAATGTGATTTCTAAATGACAACGTGAAGACCCACTCCATGACCTTCTTGAACCAGTAACCCAGAAAAGATGGAAAAGTGTACCTTAAATCAAAACTATTTTAATCCAAGTCTCCAATTTTGCAAGAAGTTGTCCCACACGTACAAAATCGTCTGCTACCCAGCATCTCTACTTGCCGCTAGAACATAAATTGTCAACAAATTCCCGGACATATAGTCTGTTTCTAAATTTTGTAGTAATTTTTCCCCATCAACAAGACGTTGTAATCACATTACATCATATTCATTGTTGTTTCTCTTACACGTAGTAGATTATTTTTCATAAAATGTTTAACTTTACTAACTTTTGTTTACAAAGTTCTTCTAGTTTGCTTAATATCTCTTGTCATTTAATGGCAATTTTACGTTTAATTTTGTAAAACTAGCTATAAACCTGACCTAATTACTCGACTGAACTGCTGACAGAAACAGTCCAAAGTATATTTCATTTATGTAGCTCGATGGATAAACATTACATCTTTTCAAAGGTATGCGCAGAACAGGCTGACATATCGCGAGTCAAGAAAACCCGGTTGGTATCCTCAGAATATTCTGGTGATAATTGCATCTTTTAAAATGGTAAGCATTGCTGTATTTTGTTTTGTCAATCGCTCGAATTCGGTATGTGTTTTGCTTCAATATTGGGAACGAAACCCTTTGGTGCGCAGAAATGCCCGACAGCAGTGTATATATTGTGTTGGTTTAAAAAAAAAGAAGTTTAAAAGAAGATAAACTTGTACTGGGGGAGAGAATTATGTCTTTACTTTTATTTTTAAGAGGTGGCAGGTGGGTGTTGTCCTGGGGGTATTTTATTTGTACCCGATATTCTTAATAGGTAATCGTCGTGCATGTCCTGACGGGCGAAAACGACGTTACTCCAAATAGTCATTTATAGGTAAACTATACTAAGCAACGATACGAGACACACCCCAGCCCGATAATGGTGTGGCATTGTGTAGTATTTCCAGCACCTATTTTGCATGTAGATTAAATCAAAAGCCAATCTTTAGTCTACAGTATGCACTATATCTAAGTCTAAGAATGGTGCAAGTCACTGCGAGATATTTTGGCCCAGTTTGCAACGGGAGTTATTCCTTAATAATGATACATTTATTGTGGATATATATATATATATATATATATATATATATATATATATATATATATATATATATATATATATATATATATATATACACACTATTTTATAGAATATTCAAGGTACACAACAAACTAAATCATGCCAAATAATCAAATTTGAGATTGATTACTATGTTTGATAACGGTGCGATATGCAAAACGATGATGATCAAAAATAAACTTAAAATCTATTTTAGTGGTATAATTATACACGCCACCAACAAATATATACGTAATATACATGATGTCGCATAACGGTTTCACCGCGAATATATATATATATAAATTTAAACTTTAAGCATCTAAGCATCCTTTTAAATAAAGTTTGTGGTAGTGCCGTAATTCATCCATATCAATAACATTCGGCGGAAATGACGTTTGTTCTTCTTAAGCCTTTATACGTAATGTCTGATGCGTGTATCATAATATAAAACGTTATACATCACGGTGCTTTCTACAGTTTGTACGTAGGTTAATAAGAGGATTACTCAAACAAGATCATAGGTATTGATCATATACCAAATTGTGGTGCAAATATTACAACATAGAGCCGTGAGCAAGGCCTTGAAGATAAACCTCTCATGACGTGCATCACACAGGTTTTCAAGATTATTTATGAGAGCAACAGAATATATTTGTACAACTCAAATTACTATGAAATTAAAGACCAGAAGGTTTGCATAATATTGAAAGTTGACGTTGATGAAACAACCATCAATATTGTGCCCAATAAAACGTATACATGTGATTTCGGTACACGACACAATCTTCAATTAATTCCTACTTTGAAGCGGTTTTAAAGTTATTAAATGTATCAGTACATAAGGACGGGTACAATGTCATTGGCTCTTCGTAAAAAGGCTTGCAGAAATAAACGAATGAAAGATATAGCTTTTTAAATAATGATTTGTAACTTTTTCTGACAACATTAGGTGCATATGTACATTACGGTAAGCAGGGAAACGGTTTAGACTGATTAATGTTAGGCTGACCTGCAAACAATGCAAATAAGTGCTCAAATGGGAGATGGGATAACGTTTGTAAAAACTAAACAAAAGAAAACGAAAAATAAAACAACAGAAATGAATAAGAAATAAAAATCTGCCCAAAAGTTATAAACTCCAGTAGTAGGTACACTTATTGTTTGTTTCAAAGTAACCTTAAATGAGAGGGAACAAATTACGATTACTTATTACTTTCATCGCATTAGTGTTGAGTCTGACAATTTTATGCAGTGGCTCTTTACTAGTTTATATTAAACATGGCAAATGGAGGAAATTATGGGATTAGATTCATCTATTTCACCAATAATCATGCAAAATGAATAATTCTCCATTCCTTGAGATTATATACATTTAGACCTCAATAAAACGATTGTGATGAATCCAGGAAATTAAAAAAAACTAGCCAAATTGTAAAGCAATATATGATACGTGAATAAAAAATACACATTTAGAGCTTTTAACATTGCAAAGCAATTATACATGCTAAATACTGGATTAACATTATGCAGCTTTTCAACATTTGTTTCATATATATGTCTGTATGAGAATTTAGAGTTATATGCGAATGTTTAATTCCAGCATTTTTCTAACACATTTCTCGTTTGAATGGATACGATAAAATCAAGACAAATCAAAAGTAGTGTTGTGATGTAAGCAAATCTGGTACGATGCTCTCACTTTGTGGCTTGCGATTCAGTCGGATCCGGCTTCATTAAATATCTTAAATTAATCCTCTACTTGAAAAATGACATATAACAACACTATTAATTGAAAGCAAGTAATTATGCAATCCGACTGCATTATTTTTTAACTTGTAGTTGAGTGTAATTTTATGATGGCGATTGATACAAAGGCCAGTATAATAAGTCGGATTGCATCTTTCGACTGCCGAACTTTTATAGGATAATTACCTAATTCAGTGATTCTCAAACTGTGTGCCTCGGAATACTGGTGTGCCGCGAGAGATTTGCAGGTGTGCCGTGTGAGCTTTGAAAAATATTTAAAATTGCTAACGTTTGGAAACCTTAAACATATCGAAAAATTAAATGGTAAATCAATGTCGCAAAAGTTCAAAAAGTAACATGAATAGTGCAATCAGTTCAAAAGCAATCAAAGCAATTCTGCCATTTATGTCTTCGTGGTTTTTTGAGTTTGGATTTTAAGCTTGACTGAAATCAAATCGAAAACGAGAGAGACTTCTTAAAATCGACGATGAAATGCGCGCGTGTTTGTCGACGTTTGGAGCCCCGCTTCAATTTGATTTGCTCTCTAAAGCCTGCACATCCTTCACATTAAATTTAAAATTAAATATATATGTAAAAATAAATAATATATATATATATATATATATATATATATATATATATATATATATATATATATATATATATATATATATATAGAGAGAGAGAGAGAGAGAGAGAGAGAGAGAGATGTGTATATATATATATATATATATATATATATATATATATATATATATATATATATATATATATATATATATATACACGTGAGTGTCTGTGTGTCTGTGTTGGCATCCGTTAGTCTGGAAAGACGATAGAGGTGCTCCCGTCAGAGATGTCTCGGTTGTTGGTTGTGCAGCGACTGCTGTGGCTATGTAGTCGTACACGGGAGTGGTGGTCCTTGCTGGTCTTGGTTGGATGTGTTTCTTCTTTCTCTGCGATTGTGTTCAATCAGCTAGCAAGCGTAGAAAATTCTCGCCGGCTTCCCGACCAGTGATCAGAGCATATCGCCAGCTTGATCTGTCTAGAGCGAGCCCTTCCCCGGTGTTGACATCGATGTCAAGGGCTTTCATGTCACGCTTGCAGATATCCTTGAAGCAGAGATGTGGCAATCCGATCGACCTTTTGCCAGAGGCGAGTTTCGAATAAAGAATGTCTTTCGGGATCCGTCCGTCATCCATCCGATATACATGGACTATACGTCTGATGCGACGGTGGCGGTGGAGTGTGACCATGCTGAGACCCTGGGCACGTTCGAACACCTCGTTGGGTGTTACCCGATTGCTCCAGATGATCCCTAGTACGCGTCGGAGGCATCGTCTGTGAAATATACACATAGGGAGAGAAAGAGATAGAGAGAGAATGACCGAGAGACAGACCAACATACAGACAGGCAGATATACAGAGAGAAACAGAAAGAGATAAATAAACAGGTACATAGGCATAGAGAGAGAGAGACAAAGAGAGAGTATAGTAATGCTTTACAAATCAAATTTAACGTTTTGGAACTTCAAGAATGCTCACCAACATATTTCTAACTTTATTGCTTAGCAAGTGTTTTAATGTGTTATAACTTCTTCTTACAAATAATATTAATGCTTATACATTTTCAACCTTTGTTTATTTGGGATACAATTCTAAAAGGTTCTTTCTGACTAACTTCTACATTACTGACTTGTTAAACACCTATGTGACGTTAGGTTTTGTTGTTATTATCATTCATTTAACAAATTATCATGTTCAATGTGTACAGTTTATAATACAAAGCCAGTCTATTAATGTCATCTCTGCCACGAAATGTTGAACTATATCCTGACAGGCTTGAATCTGAGTTTATGCATTTAGTGAATTCGTGACCACAAATGCGTCTCTATGTTGTCAATATATGTGTGATAATCAGTCATATCAGTGCCAAACAAGTCTAAACTGTTTGTCCTAGTCAACGTCATGAATTTAGTGGATCAGCATATATAGTGCTTGTAGAAGGGTTTATTAATTTGCCTTGCAATTTTTCTATGGGTCATTTTCATACAGGCTAGTTATTTCCCTAATGAGATCATTTGTCCCTGAATGAGGTTTAAGGCTATGAACGGACTTGGCGAAATTATACTTGATTAGAAATTGATTAAATCCCCTGTAAATAAACATATATTGAAGTATGTATCATAAACAATTTTATTTATGTATATAAAACATAGTAATCAACCTCAAAATGATCCTTGGGCAGGTTTTAGCTTGCTGATTAACTTGCAAACTTTATACATTTATATATAAATACTTTATAGACAATAAATGTAAGAATATTATGTAAGAGTTCAAAATACTTTAAACACTTGTTTGATACGTAACCTTTAACTTAATCGGGTATGCGTTATGCCGAGGAATATATATATGTGTGTGTGTGTGTGTGTGTGTGTGTGTGTGTGTGTGTGTGTGTGGAGAGAGAGCAAGACCGATACACAAACAAACAGACAGACAGAGATATAAAGAGAGAAAGACAGAGAAAGAGAGAAACAAAATGGGAGAGCATACGAACCCTACGCAAACCAAATTTACCGTTTTGAAACTTCAAGAATGCTCACTAACACATTTCTAACGTTATTCCTGTTATAACTTTTACTTAAAGTATCATTAAAGCTAATACATTTTCATCCTTCGTTTATATGGGATACATCTATTATTGTATTATATTCACAGCACAGCAGCCAGATTTTTCCAAGCCAACTGAGATGTTGATTTTGATAGTCCCAGGTCACTAAACTTAAAACCTTTGCTCCAAATGTATTAATGTAAAACGTTAGCTTCAAATTCCGAATTTGATTTCATAGAGGTTTGAAAGCCATAAATTAGAAATTCATACAACTAATACATCAACTGACAGCGATTCCGTCACCAAAATGTCCCAGAATCATCAATGCAGAATACGCAAATCGTAGGGGAAGATGATAACCAAAAAACACCCACTCCGTCTAAATGAAACTAACTGCAGTGTGTATTACCCTTTGGCTCAAATTAGTACCGTGACGTCTTTCAAATGATACCTTTAAAAGCAAATACGCTTTATCTAGTTTAACCTTTGTATTGAGGCAACACCTGATAAAAATGAACTATAGTCTTGGTCACAGATTGCCGTTTAGTTGATTTTGTTCAAGCTGTAACATATTGTTTACTTCGTTATACATCTGGCCAAAGAATGTGTTGCTTTGATAACCGTCATGTTTGGATCTCATACTGTTAGCTAAATTCCAAAGTTCAAAAGCGTCATCTTTCTGAAAATAATAGTGTATTATCCTCGTATATACCTGGTAGCAATCATACACTATATTTCGATCTCAAAATTATGGACTTCGTCCTGAATGTATATTATACAAGATGTATCATCTTGCTTGAATATTTGTAGCATATTTGTACGGTTTCTGTAAGCAAACTATATACACACTATTGACAGCCAATTTTATTTATGGTTCTTCTACAACTGTCTTTTCACGATAGTACAGGCCTTACAAAAAGGGGAAGAACCTGGTATCAACTGAGCTGTCACGAATATTGCGGTGACTTATTTGGGAATATGACAGTGTCCATGAATTGCGACCACACATGCTCACATACATACATGCATACATACATACACACACACACACGCACGCACGCGCACGCACGCACGGACAGACACAGACATTCATATATATATTCATACATAGTCCTGCACTCATCCACAAAAGCCGACACATTAAAGCACATATATTTGTTCGTCTTTGTAAAGATAAATCTTGATTTTAGTATTCATCAAGACAATCTTCATTTTAGTATTCTCCTAGAGATAGCTAGATCTGAGTCAAAGGATGTACGGTTGTTTTCAATATGGATTAGAGATACAACACTTGAATTCAATATACAGACCAAAGTCTTTAATAAATTATTTTTGATCTCTTCACGCTTCTTTATCGGGAATTATGACTTACAGCTCTGACCTTGCATGAGAGGTCCGTTGTGTACTGGTACTGTATGCATGTTTGCTGAACAATTAAAAAGTAATCGGAAGGATGGGACACACGTTTTTTGTGTCATGGACTATATTTTGAATCGGCACATTATTGAATAATACGCCAGATAAGACTGACGATAATGTAAGTTGAATTAAACTAGCGTGCACGATATTGGTGATGTAGCCGAATCGAGGCACATATGACCTTCTTTCCGTAAGGAATTATATATATATATATATATATATATATATATATATATATATATATATATATATATATATATATATATATATATATATATATATATATATATATATTCTGTCAGCCTAGAAGTATCAAGCACTATCCGCTAAAATCTGTGGATAGTACTTTTCGTTCAGTTTGGTGGGTATTTTTACTTATCTATAATTAAGTATATATACCATGATTTTTCTCTTAGGAATGCGGAATGAGCGTGTAGTTAGATGAGAACTGAGCATTAGGTGCGTGCTTGTTAGGCACAAATTCTTATATTACCGACTTTGTATCATCACTTTTAGTATGTGTGCTTAATCGCGATGGCAACTGGACTGGTGCATGCAGGCAAGAAGATGGGTGATGTTTATCTGCAGACCTTGGGTTCTAATCTCCGGAGAGTACGAATCAAAATTATGTTACTTGTGTAATAATTTTATTTGTATTAAATATTAATTCCACCGAGCATTATCAAACATTCTACGGTAGAAGAATCTGGTATAGCTTTCCGTCTGCTTGGTGTATATTTGTAATTCTCTCTGTTATATTACAAAATAAATATTTCTACTGTGTAAAATGTCTGAATAACGAAAGAAGCAAAATCGAATTGCAAGATTTTGTCTTACTATTAATGAAGATAATGTAAATAGTTTCTCGCAAATCTAAATACTAATATATGATACGAAAATGAGAGTGCTTAGTGAGAGGTTGGCTATTTCAAAATGGCAAAGAATTAAAGTAAAACATTTTTATAATAGTACACGAGAACAAAACAATGGATGATATTGTGATTCCACTAACATCATTGAAAACACATTAATGGGGTTCGAGAAAATGTGGCGTAATTTATTTATCTGTTTTCCTAGGCATTTGAAGCAATTGTACAGAACTAGAGTTGTTAATATTTTCCATCAGTCAAAACAATATGAAAGTGAATGTTCTCTCCTTTACTGTTTATAACTGAGGACAATTTGAAGGTTTGTGCCAACAAAATGTGGCGCAATTTATTTATCCGTTTTCATAGGCAGTGCAAGCAATTATACAGAACTAGAGTTGTTACTGTTTTCCATCAGTCAAAACAATATGAAATTATGTGGTCTTTCCTTTCCTGTTTATAACTGAGGAAAATTTGAATGTTTGTGCGAACAAACAACTATGTTGACTGCAATGTCTCACCTGCTTCGCCACGATCATAATCCAAGATTTTTCGTAGCCACTTTAACAAGAACACTGAAGGAGATTAGAACCCAAGGTCTGCAGATAAACATCACCCATCTTCTTGCCTGCATGCACCAGTCCAGTTGCCATCGCGATTAAGCACACATACCAAAAGTGATGATACAAAGTCGGTAGTATAAGAATTTGTGCCTAACAAGCACACACCTAATGCTCAGTTCTCATCTAACTACACGCTCATTCCGCATTCCTAAGAGAAAAATCATGGTATATATACTTAATTATAGATAAGTAAAAATACCCACCAAACTGAACGAAAAGTACTATCCACAGATTTTAGCGGATAGTGCTTGATACTTCTAGGCTGACAGAATATATGTTCTAGCACTCAGCTGAAGAACATTAGTGGTAGACCCCGCGTATACCTTTCCACATTTAAGTACCTGTTCGCCATCGACGAATCGCCTCTTTCACAGTTGGGTATACATCTACCCAACATTTTTCCCAAGCTGTCAGCTTGATTAGTGATTTCATTAGCATGGAACACAAACTAACAGATATTGCTGGAAAGTATCTATAATTGATAATCAACACATGGTATATCAAATTTTCCTATCGTTTTCTGTCATTGAACGATTATCAGTTATTGTGAAAATAAACGTTGAATACAAATATAGCATACTCCGCCCCTCTTCAACATAGGCATCTGCTAGATTTCCGAATTATATATAATCGGTTGTCTCTCTCTCTCTCTCTCTCTCTCTCTCTCTCTCTCTCTCTCTCTATATATATATATATATATATATATATATATATATATATGTGTGTGTGTGTGTGTGTGTGTGTGTGTGTGTGTGTGTGTGTAACGTTTATTGATGAATGAATTGAATGAGAACAGAATTATGAATGATATGTTCGTGTATAAGACCAAAATATTGGACAAATTAACACAATCCGCTCGAACTTAAAATCAAAATACAAATAAATCATATTCCACAGTACTATAGAAAAGATGAATGATTCACGGTAATTTCACACGAGGAAAATAATGAAATGTTTTACTCAGATAATAAAAATGAAGTAAATCAAATAATGAAAAAAAAGATATTTTACTCAAATAATAAAATGACGAAAACAAAGGGACAGATTTCATCCAAATATCTTTAAATGACAAAATACTGGGTATTACAAACAATAAAATAAACAGGCAGCTAAAATAGTACATGTATGGAGTAGCACACTCACCATCAGACGTGGCTACATTCACCCTGGTCAACCAGGAAGTCCGTATTCCACGTAGTCACCGACCGCCATTCAATTTGTCTGTCAATAACGCAATGAGCGCCTACCAATCGGTCAGAAACGCCCGAACACCCCCTACTCGATCAACAACTCTGTTCACGCAGGTCTATGGCTGATATGGTCAAATTATATCACAAGCTCTACAAATGGTACTACGTCGACTCCGATCAGCTGAAATTAAATATAACACTGTGTATTAAGAACTGCACGGACATATACGATAACAAGTAAGGACGTTTTATATAGAAAGCTATACAAATCACATTATCTGCACTACATTACACAGCAATAAACTTGTTCAGACGTTAATCTGTGTGCTATAAAAATCCTAATGGTACTAAAATTTTCTTAATAAAATGCAATTTTATAATGCTAAATCTCTTTCTAAGTCACAAACATGAATATAACATATTGGCATTACACTACATAAGCCGAAGCTATGATATACAAAAATAAACATGTTAGCAAAATAGTAATAACTTATATACAGTAAATTAGTAAATAACGCACATACCACTACATCTGAAGATGTGCAAGGCCTTAATTTATTGTTGTGGTCCCTCTCAGACTCATAGAGAGGACGCCAAAGTGCCAAAATGTGAATGATTGTGGTTTGTTGCGGCATAGCATATTAAGTGCGTGTATATTCGAATAAAATTTTGACAGATATTTAATATGGTGGATTAAGGTTTCGTTCACCGTCATACACTAGTGTTTATAAAGCTCCTTAACCCTGGGGGCTGGTTTCGGAACTTTATTTACCTTAGTGATCCTTGCCAGAGACCATTTTGTCCAGTGTATGATATATGCATATGCTATATCTACTGTATGATACCCATTTGTTATGGACTGGCAGTATGATCACATTTATGTTTAAAATTGTCTTTAATTATGATGATTCATATGCAAGAAAAAAATTAATTCCAGTCAGGGAGGTCCGGTATTAACATGTGGCGGTGGCATTTGACTCAAGTTTCAGAATAAAATAATGAAGATGAGAAAGAAAAAAGAAAATAGTTGTATTGCTGAGTACGTGCATGTTGTGCGTTTATACATGGTCTATTTAGTAGCTTCTATATGTATCCCTAATGTTGTGTTTTCTTAATGTTCTAAAATTTAACCTTACCTTAGGGGAGACCGGATATGTGGGCCATGTAGCTTACACATCTTACCATCCTATGCTCCATAATCAGTTAGGCCTATCCCTGTCCCACTGTTTTTGTTCTTTTTTGCCCCTACATATGTTATTACTTGTATAAGTTTCTATGAGGTATATAGTGTTTTTATTAGTATAGTTTTTTTTATTATTATTGAATTCAGTATTTATGTTGATAGAGAATATCAAAATTACAGTTACAATAATGGTGAAGAGAAGCCCGTTTAGTATAAGACTCTTGGATCGTGTACGTTTATGTTTGTATATTGTATAACATAAATATATTGGTTCCCTTCATTTAGAATAAGTTTCAAAAGTATATAAATAGTTATAGTTGTTCATATATTCTGTGGATATAAGAATCTAGTTCCAAAAGTTAAAAACTATGCAGAGAAGCTCATTTAGTATAAATAATATAGGAGAATTTGTACCTATCGCATCTTGTCTGTTTCTGTTTATCACAAAATTAATTTAATTATATGGTCTACGAATCATTTCTACAGGTTTTCATAACTTTGTCAATAACTATGTTTGGTCAGAGTATATTTACTTATCTATGATGTAATTTTTATGTAGCAAGTTTTTAGATTTCATTCCCTCCATGTATTTATCTCTAATTTTATTCGTGATTCTATACCTGTCCGTAGAAGTTTGGATAAATTTCAAAATAATAATAATTTTTGAATCGGTATGGCTGTTACACATTCTGAAGAGTGGTATAGTTCTGATGAGGTGACTAATGAACCTCACCTATCCAGTCACACATTTGCCATGCAGGTACAGGACCATCATATTTTGTAAGGAGGTCGATCCTATATACCTGCCCTTTTATTCCATATATTCCCCCAGTTTCAATTTGGTAGCTTAAGCTCTATCTCATGTTTCTCTTTAAATATTGTGTCGCTTGGTATGTTGTATGTTTTTATCTCTGATACAAATATAGCTATTGTCTTTCTTATAATGTTTTAAATCTCCTATTCCTTTACCAGATCTTGGTGGTTCCAGCGATTCTAAAAATATGATCATGAAATAGGCACAAATAATCGCACACACACACACACACACACACACACACACACACATATATATATATATATATATATATATATATATATATATATATATATATATATATATATATATATATATATATATATATATATAGTTCTCAGGGGAATATGGGTGAACCAATTATGTGTTTTATGTTTTTATTTAAATAATGTATTTTATTATTCCATTTAATGTATATTAGATTCCCCTCTATTACTTTCATCATGCCTTGATTTAGGTGCACTGTATTCATAGTATAGTTGAGCTGGCTATACTTGTAGGTTTTAGCAGCTTTAATATACTCTAGTAGATTGAGTGTTGTGTGTTGCCAATTAGTATACTTCTCTTCTGTCTTGATTAGTAGTTCACGACAACTGAGGTGAGTGGAGTTCTTCCCATGTAACTTTCCTAATGCTCTTCCGTGCTTATTAATTAAGTTATAGATAGAAACCAGAGTGATTACCTCTCCCGTTACCTATCAGTTAATATTTCAAATTAGGTATTTAAATTTCAATAATAATAATATTTGTATTAATGTTAATATTTTAAGATTCTATTGCTATAATATAGATTATCGTTGACGGGGGAAAACCCTATCTTACTAATCGCTGTATCAAAAATTCCTCTGTTATTTGCACTTATGTTGCTACATTAGATGTTTTATTTTTGTACATAGCTTTTATCAAATTACTGATATGTATGCCGACACCACAAGATTCCAGTGTTTTAATGATGACTTCATGCTAGTTCGATCAAAAGTTTTCTCTTGATCGAATAGAAACATGATTCATTTTTCCCCTACTTGTTAAAAAGTCAATCATGGATCCAACTGATAGTTAATTATTTAAAATATTTCAATTCATCTTCCCACAGCCTTGGTTTGCATCAATTATTGAATGTAGACAGGTTTGTATTATGTTGGTGGTACTTTTGCTTATTATTTTGTAGTCAGTATTTAGTAGTGTAAAATGTCCCCAGTTTTCAATTTCGCTCCTATCTCCATTAATGTAAGTATCCCTTCCCTCAAAAAGCTTTTGTCATTTCCCCCTTAATAAGTATATTATTATCTAGTAATTCTAATACGTCAATTAATTCGTTTTCAAATTAAGTATAAAAGTCAGACGTAATTCCATCTCACCCTGGCGATTTACCTTTATCCGAACTGTTAATTGCTTTACGAATTTCGTTTTCAGATATAAATTTGTCAGTCTTATCTACCTTATTCTGGTATTTTCTTTAGCAATTTGTTTTCCCAATGTAGTTGTTTATAATGTCTGAATCTATATTTTGGGTCTTATAAATTTCTGAATAATACTCTTTAATTACGTTTAATATATATTTTTGTCTATGTAGGCTGTATTATTTATTTGTATACACTCTATTTGTAGCTTCGTCTTTTTAGTTCTATCATTTTAGAAAGTTCTCTACCTTTTTTTGCAACTTCCTCATATTTTTCCGTCGTTATTTTAAAAACGTGAGTGGCATTTTGGTTCTTATTTCTTTCATTTGTTAATAAACATTTCCTCTTGTTCTGTTTTAAGACCATATCTCCTCTGTATTTCATGATATTTCTCAGTTACCCATTGCATTTTGTTAGCTTTACTGTAATATTGTGTATTTCGTTTAATTCCTTTTTTTTTTTAATTTTTTTATAATTTCCCAATTATCCATTATATACCCATAACAGTTTGAAGTAAGTCCTGGAAAATGTTCTTTTCCTCTTTTGTGTTTTTGGTGTCGAGGCATTAATGTTGAATTCTTTAGTGTTGAGTTCACTGTCAGTTTTTCCTTTTTTAGTTTGGATAGGGGATTCTGGGGTGTTCTCATGCATTACTGTTTCTTCCACCATTTTTTCCTCTTGTTTTTAAATATGGAGCTTGCTCTTTCAAACCAGATTTTCGTCTGCTTTTTCAGTAGGCGCCTCTCTTAATTGCGGCTCAATCAGTACAATGTATGTAGCCGTCTTTCTCTCCACTGTGTTTTTTTTTTCTTTCCTTTTTTGTTGTTGTTGTTGTAATTGTTGTAATCGTTTAAGCTTTTTTCTAGCTTCCCTTTTTCCGCGGAACTAGTCTGTTCAACAGATTCCCTGTTACCTGATTCGTCGTTGGATATTATTATCAGTGTTTTCTTTCTTGTTTCTTTTGCTACTTGTTATTCTGCTTTGTCTACTTGTATATATATATATATGTTCTTTACTTGTGCCATTTATTTCCTGATATTAGGGATGCGGCTGGGGCTGGGACGATATATAAAGTTTGTATGGTGTCTACATCCATTTTTAAAACCGCCGTCGCATACGTTATTTGATCGGTGTATTCCTGTCAGTCTCGGGGAAGGTGCCTTGTTGCCCCACAGCGGTTGCATTGCCGAAAATATTAGCACCCCAGGTACCATGACTTAATCATGAACCCAAGTATGTAACAAAAGGGTTGGATCTTGTTTGCGTCTTCCTCATTGACGCTGAGGATTCGCACTCCCGTACACACTGACTGACCCACTGGACAGTAAGCAGCTTTATGACTTTTGAGCACTTTCACTCCATATTTTCTTTTGATTTTGATCTGTATTTCATTGGATTCCTTAAGTACACCGCTCACTGATAAGATGTATTCTAATGTGTATATTTAGTCTTACGATAAGGGTTTGGACACATACGATGCAGACATACATCGTCTGTGCAACGGAATTATTCGGTTTTTCCTATCGAAAGCAATTCGCACGTGCAGGATATTATGAACCGAAATCACTGTTTCGAAATATTTAAAAACATACATAAACCACACTCGAGTATCGTTGTATACAAACAACGAAACCCGAGTACATCTATTTAACAAATACAGAGATTTTATCAATTCCGTGACACTGCATCAACCAAGAATTTTGTTTTATTATTACCTTCGGGGTTCTCATTGCAACCATGGTTTTGAACTACTATAGATGATACATAACACTAAGGGGATCACATCTGTAAGAAATAAAAACATATCATTGGAGGTGTTTGATTAGCAGGATGAAGACAGTTGCATGATGATATAAAAGGACTAGAGCGAACACAGAAACACTTATGAATCCTCAACGATAAAAACACCTAACTCGTAGTGCGTATCATCTCTTTACTACAAGATACAATCAGAATCAAAATATAGAAATAATTTGCACGTTGTATGGTAGAATGTTGTTGAAGATAAATAAAATGAACATGACAAAACACTTTGACAATGTTTGGAGCTTATCAAGCTCTTCTTCCTGGTAATGCTCTATTAACAGAAGAAGAAATATTTGAACTGTGTACATGATAGTATCAGTACGGATCTACTCCAAGAGCCCAGCATATGATCATTCAGATATCTTTAATGTTTCAAGCCACTCATTGACATCTGAATGAACAATTTACATCAATTAAACATACAGTAAACACATAAGTCAATCTATATTTTTTACTTCTACACATTTTCACTAAACGGGGGATAACAAATAAATGAGTTAAAAATGAAGGGAGAAATGATTAACCGATGTTAAACTATTCGCAATCACACTCATATACATTTATATGTGCTTCGAAAGTTGTAAGAGCAGATTAATGGCACTCCTCGCCTTTCGTGTAAACATCGACCTCTAAATCACATAGGCAATGCACAGATCACCAAAATATGATGTGACATAGACGGAGGTATAGTCATCCGTGGGTAGGAGATACACATACATGTCCACCCAACTCTACATATTCATTCAACTACTAAGACAGAAATCAAGATATATATATATATATATATATATATATATATATATATATATATATATATATATATATATATCTATATATATCTATATATATATATATATATATATATATATATATATATATATATATATATATATATATATATATATATATATATATATATATAAATAATATTAGAGGATCATAAATACAAATATACACCAAACAGTGAATATAGACTGAGTAACGAATAATAAATTTAGATTATGTTTACAATATATGCAATTTAGAAATAAAGCTATCATCAAAGTAATAACCAGCGCAGGCTTTATTCAAGGTTTACATCAAAACAAGGCTAATAGATCTCGGTGGTCGATCGAAATAAACGTCAGATCAGGTACAACTAACGCTTTGCATGGATGGCTCGCTGTTCGTTCGAATCGTCCATGAAAAGAGTAAAAATAGTGAGGCATGAGAAACGATACACTCATTTATAATTATTATCATAATAATTCAATATGATCAGCATGTGATAGTTTCAAAATCTAATAGTCACCAAGGCAAGCAATCGTTCGTAAACTTTTAGGTCTCGATTGCATAACTTTTGTAGAGAGAAATACAGACGCCTATAGTCACTATTAATTGTGATAATGACGAAATTTTCATTAAGATCTATTTTATCCTTAGGATATTTTATGGGGAATAGTTATATTTGAATTCGGTTTTCTTCACTTATTTATGTTGATATCATTAACAAAAAAATCATAATAACAGCAAATATTATATAAATACGAATACATATAATCATACTATAGGTATCTCCATAGAGATCAACCCCGGGTCAAAAGGTAAACCAGACCCACGTCATTGTGTGTATGCACCAAACTCTATACAACCTCGACCATAAACGTGATTCTATATAGACGATGTAACAGGCATCCATATGTAGGAGAAACACACATAGCAACCTCGTAATTGCTTCTGATCTCTACACAGGCATTCTGTACTGCTGAGGTAGAAATCAACATATATAAATAATTACGGAGAATTATTATAGAAACACAGTGAACAGAACGTAAAGTGCTATTCTAAGATAATAATACAGATATATATATATGTATATATATAAGATGTAATGATGTCTACATGCCAGCATCTCACATACAGAATTAGTTTACGTTCTCATTTCTTCTACTTTGATTCCTTCTTTGAATCTAAAGTTTTATTACCCATCAATATATAATACATTAGTATGTACTTATGCATGCATATATGTATGTATGTATGTATGTATGTATGCATGTATGTATGTATGTATGTATGTATGTATGTATGTATGTATGTATGTATGTATTCATTTATGTATCAATGTATGCATGTATATATGTATGTGTGTTCAAAGTTTGATGTTCGCTTCATCAGATTCGACATTACCACAGGCTATGTATATTGCAAATATTCTAAATTACATCACAGCTGATGGAGAATTGAATAACATGTATTAATATATATTGTATGGTCCTAATAGGTTATATAAAAACATAATTCCCCTTATTTTTGAAGATGGAAGCTTTACATTCTGAATTGAACAAGCAGCCTATGTTCCTCTCTCGACTGCAATCAAACATAGGTGAACTTTGGCTGGAGCATCATTGAACCAAAAACATTAACGGTAATTAAAACGTAGGGAAGATCCTCAAAAATAATGTTATCATTTTACTATTGGACAATACTGTGTTTGTCTGGTGTGGGCTTGGAACAGCGTCACTCGTAGGTTTATGGTAATTGTTCTAGACAGTCCACTACCCTAACAAAACTAAATCAAAGTATGACGTTTTGTAAACATCTGACTGACCTCCTTTACTGTTCATTGCATAAGTGAGCGTATATTTCCAATCCTGACCAACATCAAAACAAAGTGGATTGGGGTCAATGGTCACATCTTGATTGATAAATAACTATACGTCAATAGCGTGTCCTTTTGAACTTTAAAATATGAGTTCATTTACGTCGGATTTGGCCTTTACAAACGGAAGCAACTCAGAGCCAGGTATCAGTTGATGCAGAACGTTCCTTTCTTCAATAATGGTTCAAACAGAGAGTGGTAATATTCGTCAGCTGAGGAAAGGTAAACTTCAGATTGCTATGGCAATAATGCAGCATTTTGCTCCTTTCAAGGTGTACGTAACTAATAGTAAAAATGCAATCTTTGTTAATCATGATCTCGCCTAATGGTGATTTCATGCTAGAAATTAAACATCTTGTGAGTTACCTTTCATTTCATATGATAGTAATCTGAAAAGAACACTGTAACATTCAAAACTGTAATCAATATTAGTTTCTTCTGGTCTGAATTTGATATAGAATCAACAAACACGAATATTCCATTTAAATGTTACAGCTTAAATTCAAAACGTATATAAATGTTTAATTTGTAATGTCATTTATTTTGGCAGCATTTGAAAGAGCAGATTCAGAAGAAGTTAAGTAAATAAATTATATGTGTGCTCAATTTTAATTACAGTATGTCAGTCTCAACTACAGTATGCCGATACATTCTTAAAGCAATGATCATATATTTTGTCTGTTAAGGCTGTTGTTTGACGGACAGGTCAGTAATTCCTCTGATGTCTATGTTGGTACTGCTGATGGGTATCCAAAATACATTTGCCTGCCATTGCGATGAGATCGATTGGAAATATCTTATGTGCCCTCAAGTGGATACAACAAATTTGTTACATTCCATGAAAAGAAAGTAGAATTCACGGTTTTACGTAAATGTCAAAAAGCAATAGGAATAAAAATACTTTTAACGATGAACATGATTTTGATGGTTGTAGTCGTCAATCCACGTAACCTCTGTCTGCATTTGTTGACTCGTAGATTGAGAGAAATCATCTGCCTTAATGAGAATACAACAGGTTAGTTAAAAATACATTCACTTTTGGGAGTTACGTTATTACGCAAATTAGAACAGGAAAACGAAGATAATAATTTTGATGATAGTTATAATGTCGCTGGTGATAGTCGCCGTATAGAATCAGATAATATTCATTTTCTTCTTTCGCCATTTTCCCTAGTTATACTATCACCACCATCACAAATAGGTATACGGCTATTTCAGTGCATAAAATACCAAAAATAGAATATCAGGACTGCTAATTTTCCTTCTTCTCGTCCTCCTCCATCATACTACTACTACTACGGCTACTACTACTATGGCTACAATTATAACAATTTTGTTTTCATATATGGACTATTTACCACCACTAGTTTAAAGAATAACCCACGTCTTTTAAATCATTGCATGTTTTTATATGAATTTCCCTTCAAATCAGCGAATCGTACTCATGTAGCCACTACATAGGTACGTAATGTGAGCCATTGTTTTGAAATGTGTATCCACTAAGCAAGGATTTCACCCAAAATGTTGGTCTTCGGTAAAGGTATGGAACAAATAGTCACATGAAAAAGTAGTGCCAACTATTTGTCATATAAATATGTTAAAGGAGTATGTTGTTCGAGACGTTTCTATGAATCATACAAAAATGTTAGTTTTTTCCTATCCTACAAAATCTCAACTACGTACAACCGGAATGTAATGACTTTGGTTGAAGTAGTCTTAATAATTATCAAATAATAGAGAATCTGGACAATAAACGTTAACATCTACAACCACTGGCAAAAAATGCGTAAAAGAAGCTACTATTTGAGCACTTGTTTCCATATGTTCCAACTCGAACAAACAAAGCCTACCATGATGTCGAAATTGTAGATTATAAATCCTGTCAAACAACACTATTAAAAGACAAATAATATCAAGCACTAACGGTTGAGGAAGGAAGTTGAATATTTGGTTGGAAAAGACTTTATTGAAATAAGCAACATTAACAAGTCCGCCGCATTGTCTTGTGCTGGAACCATATAATGTTCTCTGTATGTGCAAAAACTACAGAAACTTGAGCCGTCACCAAAACAGACTCATTTAACAGCCCGAGAATTGAAGACCGTAATGACAATTCGAAATGCAAAATATCTCACCATGTTTGACCTATTAAAGGGATTCTGGCAGACTCCACATAAGGATATTGTTAAAAAACAATCTGCTTTTGAGGCACAGTGTGGACTATGTTTATAAAAAGTGTTGTCATTTGGCACGAAAAATTATCCTCCTACATTCCACCGTTTAATGAGCATGGTAACGTTTTGTATTGATTGTTGTGATGAATATATTGACGATGTCATTATTTACAGCGATTCATCAAACGTTCACATGGAAGTTATCAGGTAGCTCTTCGTGTACTTGAGCGAGGCAAATTTGACAATTAGTATAAGTAACATTGAATTTGTGTCACATTTTGCGACATAATATGGGACACGATTAAGTTAAGATAGTTGAAACTAAAGTTAAATCGATCTTTGAATTCGCTTTGCCTATCATTAAAATAAAAAGAACTCATTTGATATTTGGGTAACATAATTACACGCTTTTGTCTTTAAGTAGGTAAATCCTGGTGTTTGCCTTCGTCCAATTAAATTAACATCCAACTAAAGACAAAAATGAATAGCGCTGCCTAAACATTTGTTGACTAATTGTCGGATTTATTATATCATAAGACAAGCACATGACGAATGACTTACTAAAAGTCACCAAGACTATTTTGACAGGCAAATGAAGATGGGAAAAACCTATTCCTTCCCATCTTCCTCTTCATTCTTTACGTTTGCTGCAGAAATATTTGTTTTCACCATCGCTCGAATTGTAAATCATTCTTATTAGCAACGCAATTCGACTTGAACTGGGTGTTATTGACATTGGGCAAAGTGATGAACGTAATCAAGTACAAAAGTACAACATTATCCGCATTATAGGATGATTCTACGGAAATAATCAGACCTACAGCCTTAATCAGACACGAACGTATGGATTACGAACCATGCCAATCACTAACGTTCATAGTATAACTTCATGTTATATCTTACCTGCATCTTACGAAAGTGTGTTTACAGAACTTACACAATATCTTTCATTCCTGCCAAAGTATGATGTAAGTGCTCAAAAAAGAATATAACTCGACAGTCTTTCACAATGTTGCAGAACCATAACTTTATTAACTTATTTTGACAACGTGAGAATATGCACTTTCAGACTATTCCACAAACTCATGAAGAGTCTTATTGACACAGCTCCAGTTCAACACCTTTAAAATGTATTATCGCTGGTTCATTTTTCATAAGAAAAACATTATTTGCCGCTGTAAGTAGAAAGTCTGTTAAATTATCCGAATTTACGACCTGTTTGAAAATTCAAAAGCAAAACAACTTATCACAATATAATTTTATGAAATTTCAAAGCGTGCAGTCAGTATGAAAAACTCATTTTACTTAAACTATACAGTAAAGGACAAGCATCTTCCGAACGTTGTTAGTGTTAACATAGCAGCTGATACTTGACATCAAGTGCAGAGAAAAGTGGAGGTGGCGTAATAGCACGATCACAACAAACGAAATAAAGATGAGAAAGCCACCAAAAGGTATCATACCCTTATTTAATTTCGAGAAATATCAATAAAATTATAAACAGGAAATACTTAAAGCATTGGTCATTTAGTTTTGGAAAAGGAATTGGGTCTGTTTCGAGTTTGTATTACTTTAATTTCCTTAATGTTAATAATAGTTACTAAACAATTAGACACTATAGTAGGGTTTACCATCATGAATAAACGATATAACGTTGAGTAAGCCATTTGAAAACAGGAGAGAATCTGTTTAAAATAAACCAAACAACACTCTCCTACATCACACATTAATAGGTTTGTCCCAAAAATGCGTGACCTCTGTAGATTCTGGATGATTCGTCAATGAACTATCATGAGCGGTTTATATCAACATCTCTTCGCTTCTCGCCTACGCACCTAACTCACGCCGCAGACTATAATTATCAAATATCAAGGTTTAGTCCGCGATCAAGATTAGTTTGAAAAATACTACAAGAACGTCATTTGTGACGAAATAAAATGGTGCCAAAAGTAAACTTCTTAAAATAATAATGTAGCGTGCTTGCCACAATTTAGCCTAAATGCTATATATTCTATTCGATCTTACCGGTTTGTTTAAAGCAATATGCGATACACCTCAACAGACCTGAATATAAAGTTACCAGTGCCATTTCAAAACAACAATATTATTGTGATTACATTTTGTTTTTAATGGAGTTGGGGCATTGTTCTATTTACCTATTGACGGTATTCATTTTTTACTCGGCATTGTCCTAGCTGGAGATTAGTATGCGGTTAAACCAACTAACAAACCTTGTTTAGAACAGAAAGTCGACCGTATTGAAAACAAAATCCCTGATTTATACACAGTTTGTGAAGTTGATGCAGTTATTAGAGCTATAGCAAAGAAGGCACTTGAGAATCATGTTGATCGGGAATTGGTTTCCTTTAGCTGATACAATTATGGGTCAGGCTTTTGGATGGTTTCACTTTCGTTCCCTGTTTGGATCAATAAAAAAGAATTCATCACAGTGATCCTCTATTAACTAATTATCATCTTTATTCTAGTGATGGTGAGATAAAAATCACTTGTCGTCAAACAGAGAAAAATCCTGAATCTTATGAATATTCAGAAGGCTATTAGCTAACTGAAGTCACATAACTACCTATCAGGCTTTGTTTTGTGTGTGTGTGTTATAAACGGGGTCTTTATGCAAAAATGTAGACAATCAGATATACCCGCTGTTGAAAAATGTTCCTTGAGCTATAACATTGTAGCTCAACAGTCAAATTCACAGGCTCTGTACTATGGTCAAATAGTTGGATAGAAAATACGTCGACATTGCTAACTGGGTGCTCGGAGCCTTGAAATATATCTTCCACTAAATCTATCTTCCAACAAAATAGAGCCTAGGTGGGACTTCTGTAATATTTTAGTAAAATATTGAGAAAACCCCACCAAAAATATATGCTTCGCAATAGCCACTGGCCCATGATACATTGCCATACATCTTGCGGTACGAAAATAGTGTATATTGTGTAGGTAATGAAGTTGTATACTTTAGGGTCTATGGGACATCTATGTTAAGAAAGGGGGGTTGTACCCATGGAGTTTATTGGAATTTAACGTGAGTGGGATATTATAGAGTAAAGGGAAATACCAGTCAAAAACATCGTTGGTCTGTAACGGGTAAGAGGTAATTTAATATGGGGAATATTGGGACAATATAAGGTCAAAAAGTGGGTAAACGAACAAGAAAAATTGAATGTATTTTACCTGTATAGGGACATAGGAAATTGATCATAGGTAAGTAGAGTGACAAAGGATTGAGACTGTCCAGGGACAATGGAAATATAACATTGGCAAAACCCTTAGGGCTTTCTAGGGACAATGGGAATTTAACATAGGTTGGTTTGTATGGGACAATAAGAATGCAACAGGTGGGATGACGTCACAGTACTGAACATTGGCAAAAATGTACGCCATACATTATATAAAGTTCCATATCCCGTTCCGCTAGGCGATGTTTCTGATTTTTGTATGAACGTACGGGTTTCCGCCACGTCAAGCCTTGTAGCATTTCACAGCGTTATAGGAAAATGGAACAGGTGTGGTGATATCCTGATACTGGATCTGGACACAATGTTGCAATAATGTGGCAAATGGCTGACCTCAGTTGGAGCAAACAGGGATAGTAAGGGGAAAAACGTTATGTCCCTCCCCGCCAAGCGGGTAACTTAAGCTAGTTCGGCGGTGAAACTATACGAATTAAAGAATACTTGGCGGGTAGGGACTTAAAACTTGATAGTACGCATTTCGATGCGGGATCTAACTTTCGCTCAGGACTGCAACAAGCACAAACATCGCCTGGTGGACCGGGGCATACCACTAGATATACAGAAACGAATACACAAACGAGATAAGGAAAACATTCCTTACAATAACTTTACATATTATCTACTATCCACATAGAATGAAAGAAAACTACACCATATCTAGTATTCACAAAAGGTAACAAAGTAACCCAGTATATACTATTAACAACAAATTCTGCTATCCACAAAGAAGGGAAGAAAAAATCTAATATCTACAATCCACGAAGAAGTCAAGAAAATAACCCATTATTTCTAAAAGAAGTGAAGAAAACAATCCATTAATATATGGTGTACAGTGTTGCATAAGGATATAACCAAAAGAGTGATAATGGGAAAAGGGTTATTTCTTTTTCCGAAAGACCATGTTTTCCAGGGGAAAAAGGGGATTTAATATGTGGGATCGAACAGGGGATGTATGGGAAAATTGTATCATTTATTCCGGATTATCGTTAATTTAGCTCATAGACAATTCGACCCAACTCGAAATACATTTCGGCGAAACTTAATAATAGTTTGTACGTTCTTTTTCTTCAACAAACAAGAAGATGCAATGAAAGATTAGTATTAGGAGCAAAACTAAATTTAAACAAACTGTTTTCATATTCTTTGAAAGACGTGTTTTATATCAGTTTCATACGACACGTCCAAATATGGACATGTGTCTAGTTCTTGTGTACGCCAGAATCTCAAAATGATGCTTCATAGTTTCTTACAGACTATCGTCTGGGTCTATGTGCGTCATTAAAGAGACAATTCTACCACGTCAGGGCGTGTAGCTTATAGCTTAGTCAGGAATTTTAGGCTTCTGCAAGGCAGTAACTTACACAACTTAGCGAGTGTAGTTTTTGCTGACTTATGATACAAGGGAAATATATAAGGAGTTTTGCCTTTGCTCATAACGGTGCAATCTTTATTAAATAGTATATAAATGTAACACCGAAATAAATCGATTTAATCTCAATATATTTTAATAGAAAAGTACTTTCAATATAATTTAATCAAAAATTATTTTTAAGATAATTTAGTTAAAAATTGTTTTTAATACAATTTAGAGAAAATTTAAATCTTATTACTTTTACTAAAAAAAATCTTTCCCTATAGATATATTAGTAAAATCCATCAACACTGGAAGTACACATGAAATCCATCTACCATGTTAGTACACCTGAAATCCATATACCATGGAAATGCACCTGTAATCCATATACCATAGAAGTACACCTGATACAGTGGGAGTAAAAATCAAAACCAGCAACCATAGAAGTAGACCTGGAATTAATCTACCATGGAAATACATATGACAATACAGGATGAATGAATATATAGCAGGACAAATGAAAGTCACGTTTCTACCCAGCTGTTTAATCCTGTCATTTTAGTTGAAAGGTCTCAACATGGCACTTGGAAGCTATATCAGAATGTTTTAGTGATCAAACATAAGAGAGACAAAGAGAGAGAGAGAGAGAGAGAGAGAGAGAGAGAGAGAGAGAGAAATGTACGAATGAAAGAAAAATGGTAGCATTATGAAAACGGTTATATATACTGGTAAACAGGCGAATCGAAGGCATCATCCTTAAAAAATAAAAAAAATCTTTTATCTATAACGATTCTGGTACATTAAATAATCCATCACGTTATTCTTGATTACCTGTTTTATCAAAGAAGGCCTCGCCTTAGTAAAGTCATAATGTTTAGCATGCTCTAGCAACTCGTCCTTTTTAAAGATTCTAATTTCTGCTGTGCAGGATTGGAAATAAATTTATCTGCGTTGGATGTCATGTTGAAAGCATTTTGGTTTCCAGGCTGTAACATCAAAATACCAAAGACTACTAAAACTTCAACGAATGAAATTCATACTACATAAAGCAATCTTCTGAAATATCAAAATTTCTGAAATAGTAAAACTTAGAAGATATTTAAATAAATTCAATTCCTCCAGATATTCAAATTAGATTCGAATCCAGGACGAGCGCCCATTAATCATTAATGTATGCCTAGGGGTTAAATGGCAATATTAGGTAAACACAACAAGCATTAAATTTCCCAAACTATATATTTTTAAAATAAAATATGAAATTAAACCAAGAGGAGGATTAGGGAATTTTTCTTAAATAAAAATTACAGTGTGTGAATTCCTTGAACATCTTAAATTACACTTTCAATTTCTCATTAATCGGGACACTGTCCAGGGGTATTTCAAATGAAGATTCTAATGTATGTATGTGCTACCGTACTAACACATTGAAACAATCACAGTTCTAAATCGAACTGTTTTTGCTTCAATGTAATCCAGTGAATGATGAATAACATAAAGTCTTTGAAAGTTTCCTATAATACAATATAATTATTTAGATATTCAAGAACTCAATAAAATCAAGTTATTCGAAAAGTACTGACTGTATAAATCAAAATAAATTCCACTCTGTTAATACAACTTAACATTCTTATAAATAAGTCACGATTTCTTCTAAGCGAATCTAATTATACTGGCATATACTGAATAACGAATACGGGGTGCTGTCGCAGAATAGAAACCGAGTCGGCTTTTGGACTAAATGAATAAGACAAACACAATGTGAGAAAGATGGAAATTTATGACTGAATTAATAAAGAAAAATATATGACGTAAAAATACAATGATTCTCACGCTCTCAACATACGATTTACTCAAATCACTCTACACAACATTCACACATCGAAAATAAACCAAACATATTACATCAATATGAAGTACAGATCCAAGAAACTTCATGGACTGCAGATACGCTTCAAACAGTATTTCACACTATAAGAGAGATTCACATAATCTCGAATATGAATTCTATTAAGATTCAAAATAATCTTATGAACACAACTAAGATTCAAAATAATATTATAGATATAAAAATGCAATGGAACAACAATTGATCCAAACGTATGCTTCATGACCGCTTGTACAGTCGCACGATTCCTTGGGTTGGCCTACACTCTTATCGGCCGCTCGCACCCTTTATGAATCCACCACGTGTACAGTCATACGTATACACGTACAGACAGCATACAGCACCCTTTTTAATTTGCTACGTCTACGTCCGTGGCAGAGACATACGTACGTACATACGTATCGACAGCGCGAAGTATTAAATATTCTGGAAACTCCAGATAGTTCTAAACAACTTTAGACAGCTTCAGACAGCTCTAGTCATATTCACAGTCACATTGAAAATCACACTTCACAGCGACAGACACAATCACAGCGACAGTCACAATCAGATACAAAAACCCCAGACTGGTCATAATAATAGTTTCTGTATAATCTCTAGATATATGATAATACTTTAACCTCTAACAGGAACTTGTAATTCAAAGTTCAAATCTGCGTTTTAATAAATGCATTATTACGCGATAAGACATTACAAACCGAATAAGCTTCGCATATCAAATGAAAAAATATATTTAACACTTACCCCTATGGCTGGAGAACATCGGAGAGCGTACACGCCTTGATGTGATCCAAAACGACCAGTGTCAGCTTAGAAATCGATCTTACTTAAATCCATAGGAGAGTGAATACAAGCCAGCGTAGAATACCCGTGCATATCATGTTAGCAATGTTGCCTCGTCACAAGTAATCTCTGGCTAGTTACATGTTAATACAGTCGCTTACCTGGAAAAGCACATATTCACCCTAGATAACGTTGTACGCATGTACAATTATAAATAGTCGAATAGTTCTAAGGCAAAACCAAGTTATTTCTTTGTCTAATTCTGTGACAGGTGCTTTAAATACATTATATAGTCACCTGATGCGAATCAAATAAACAAATATCGGAATCACAAAAAGATTCCCGAACAATTAAGTCATTATTCCCTTTCAAAATATATTGGTTCTCGACAATACTATTTTTATTTATTATCCAATCAGCGGCTAGGGCGCTCGTGATAAATACGTGGCACTTGCCAGATATAGTTGTTTACTTGATCCAGGTAATCGGTCTTGACTCAAAATGAGAATTCTACACGTATTGTACATGCACTTTTAGATAGTACGGAATGAAATAACTTGAAATAAAAGTGTTCCAAATCTCAATGTTTTATAATAAAACTATAAATTTAATAGATAATACAAATATCCGTGACACTGGGGAGATAAAGAGTAATGAAGGGAAAGATACAAGGAAAAGAAGAAGAAAATGAAATAGCCAAAATATGCAAATATAGATCTGAATAACACGGATTATGGCATAAATACTTCTTATATGGAAAAAAGTGGTTCCCAAAGTGATTTGACGACTGTAGCGATATATTCTTTCTCTCACTCGAATATTTCAGTATCTTATTATTATGACATGCATAATAAATAATGTTGTCCATACAATAACTTGCCCCGGTTTCATTGCTGTAACCTTTACGGGAAGCTTAATTGTCTTAACAAAGCGCACTGGCAGACAATTGTCTTTCGATAGGTACTGACGCAGATGTTGGTAAGGTAGCCCTAGAAAATGAAAGTTTGAATTACTTATATTAAGCGCATAGCGACAAATGAACTTGAGACAAGTGAAACACCGCAAAAAATCTGCATTAAACCTTTATAATTTGTAGATATTTTTCATTTTTTAGTCCTTTCGGCAACATTTGATCAAGACCAGTTAATTCTAACCGTAACTGAACCATTTATACAGGGACGTCGTCGGGGGTAGGGGGGATTTGCCCCCCCCCCCACTAAATTTGCATGTGATGTAGCCTATATAGGAATATTAACAAGCCCATCACGTTTTGCCCCCTCCCACCTTAAACAAAGTTGAAATGACGTCCCTGCATTTAAACTGCATGTTATCAATATTATAACTTCTCCACGTGCAACGCTTTGATCTATTAGGGAAGGTCAGTGATCGTAACAAAGTGTACTGGCTATTAATTGTCTTTTGAAATTAGATTAGCTCTTGCAAGGGCTTGCATGGATGACTGGTATAGGAAATATAAAACGCAGTTCTTGCATTTAAAACACTGCCATTGATGGAAGTTTTGATTTGGAATACTTCAGTTCGATGTTCCTGATTTATCTGCTGAAAATCTGCCACATGACGTCAACGGGCAACACATTATCCTATATATGGCTTATGACAACACGGAGCCTGTTCAAACACTGAGAAGTTTATTTATTTAATAATATTTTAATAAAAGAGACAGGAGATTGTGTTTATTAACTGTCCGTTCTAACGTAACTGGAAATAATAATAATAATAATAATAATAATAATAATAATAATAATGTAATGGCAATACACATCTGGCTAGTTTATTATCATTTCAGTTTGAGTTGAAATTTCTTTCAGTAATGATAACGTAGTCAAATAACGATACAAAGGTATGTTTTCATTCTCACCTGTTATCTAAATATGTATTATTATTGTTATTATTATTATTGTTATTGTTGTTGTTCTTGTTCTTGTTGATGTTGTTCTTGTTGCTTTTGTTGTCATTGTTGTTCGGATATATAGTCAATGTATGTTGTATTTTGTCAAAATTTTGTTTTGAAGATGCCGTATTGATTTTAAGCATATCAAAATACCAATGTACAAAGATCAGGCATAATGAAACCACAATGTCGTACAATTGTCAACCCCATAATAGACATGGAGTAAAATTAATACATTCAAAAAAAAAAGTATTACCTATATTTTAATAAGATTAAATTGTAATCTGTTTTGAATACGTGTAGATGCAACGTGTACAAGATTTTATAAGTATTATTTGTATCTATGTACAACGCTGTAATTTATTTTTCGAATAAATAATGTTTTGTGTAAAAATATAAATAAGTTTTAATTAGTGAACGATTTGACTGTGAGTTGGACAGATTCGATTTAGTTTTGTTTCAACTTGAGTACACTTTTGCCGGGGCCCCGAGAGGCCGATTGGTCTAAAGCAATCTCCATTACGGGTCACAGCCATCTCACCTCTGTCTGCGTGGGTTCGAGTCTCGGATTCGGCCAATGTGGGTATGTGAGAAAGCTTGCCAGTAGCTTCTCGTGGGTCGGTTTTTGTTTTCCGGGGTTTTCCCGGGTGCTTCCTCCACGATTAACCGATTCGGCCCCGATCCCGTCTGTTGGCGTGATGAGGCTGTACCCTATTTCCGAGCTCTGTAGCATCAAGGTTGTTTAAGATACAAAAAGGTGGGTGGTATTTTTTTTTTAAAAAGCAGATAGATATAACTTTAAAATGATACCAAATAATCTGGAAGTTCTAATTGCACTATTTTTTGGACCCGATTTTTTAAACCCAAAATTCGCTGGAGGTCGGATTGCGATTTTTTTCCGGATTTTAGACCTTTTGGCCTCATATCTAAGGCAGACCGGTCTTAACTGCACACAGACAGGAGATTCTTTGCAAAAACTAAGATAATGTGGCCATTTGGAATAAATTGTGGTCTCCATCCGAAAATGATGAGTGCAGTAAAAAAAAAAAAAAAATCACACTTCTGCTCATGCGCAAGCAAAATAACCAAGGCAAAATGATGTTTCTAATACAAGTCTGATAATAGAAACCCATTTGTTTGTACCCCACAACGAATTTAAATAATGGAAACCTTTAATGTGATAAAAAGTGCAAGGAACTTATTCAATTCATTCATTGATTTATAGTTTCTAACCTGACTCTGAGTAGAGTGGCCCTAACACCATCATATTTTGCGCGTTTCATGCTTCAGTGTAATAACGGACATTCTCGGATACATTTCCAGTTTCTGGACAAGTCCATTTTAAGCAAATGGGTGTATCACGACTACTGATGTACTTACTCGTCTGCTTCCGATATTTACAATGTCGAATCAAGCAAATGAAAATGACAACTACGCTTTTCATGTGGATTTAGCAAGGGGCTTAATTTCTATGTTCAGGTTTGCAGAGGGATATAATTCCAAACTCTCAACGTTATGTAATTTACGCAATTATTCAGCATTTGCCGAACAGGATGAACAACGTCATTATGTTGTCTGATGGAAATAAACTAGCCTATAGTGTACGCAATATGGCGCCGAGTTGGTATGGAAAGTCCGTTAAGCATGAAATGATGAAGGGGATGCCAGCTTATGCCATTCTGTTCACAGTCAGGTTAGAAATTATAAATCAATGATTCAATTGACTTAGTTCTGTGCACTCTTTATCACATTAAACTTCTCATTTTTGAAATCGGTAGCGGGGTACAAACAAACGGGTTTGTGTTATCAGACAATAGGCATTAGTCTCATGGAAAATCTGTTGAAAGCCGATGTATAACAGTGTATTCAGAAATAGCACCCCGCCCCCATGTCTTTCCTACGCACATTTCAGGATGAAACCGACAAAAACCTCTGGGGCTGAATGAGTTAATACTGGCCGCCATGTTTCGTGTGCTGAAAAGTGGCATTAAACCCTACAACAACAACACTTTTGCCTTGGGTACGTTTTGGCTTGAATACGTTGTAACTTGAGTACGTTTTGGTTTGGGTACGTTTTGCCTTGGGTACGTTTTCCATATGCTTAGACATTTCCCTTGACGTTCTGATGTTGTCTTGCACTATTGAATATAAATTAATAATGGAACATAGAGAAATAACGAAATCTTCAAACTTACCAAAGAAAACTCAAAAAGAAATTACACTAATTGTGAGGTGTGCCAAAAGAGAGTTCGGGATTATAAGAGTCATAAAAAGATACACCTTAGCAGAGAGCCGCACAAATGTGAAGTTTGTAACAAAGTCTTTCTGAACCAGAGATATTTTGCCACACACAGAACAAGTCACTTCAAAACAAGTCACTTGGGCATAGAAGTACTAGCGTGCGAAATCTGTAACAAAAAAATTCATCCCAGGTCGTACGGAATTCATATGAGAATACATTCTGGGGAAAAACCTTACAAATGTGACATATGTGGGAAATCATTCTCTGGTCACACTAGTGTAAAGAAACACATCATATTTGTACATTTAGATGAAAAAACATGCAAATGTGGAACATTTGGAAAGGTTTTCAATGATCCATATACTTCTACAAAGGCATATTGATTATAAACATGCCACAGACAAATTACACAAATGTGAACAGTGTGCAAAAATGTTTTCTAGTCAATTTCTTCTTCGAAATCATGTTGCTTTACATGAAAAACCATACCAATGTGACTCGTGTGGGAAACAGTTTCCGTCTATTTCACAACTTAATATGCATGGACAAAGGGCCCATAGACAGACAAATGAAAATGCATACAAATGTGAAGTTTGTTGTAAAGTGTTTCCACACAGCTTTTCTTTGAAGAGTCATTTGAAGATACATACATGGTGAAAAGCCCTTTAAATTCCTTGTGTGTGGAAAATCTTTCCGTTTGATGACCGCATTACAAGGCCATAAGAAAGTCCATACAGGAGAAAAACCGTACAAATGTGAAATTTGTGGAAAGGCGTTCAGTCGGAAGGATAACCTCCTTCATAAACACATGAAAATACATACAGGGGAGAAACCCTTTGTTTGTCCAGTTTGTCAGAAATATTTTAACCGAAGTGAAAATTTAAAGAAACACTTGAAACTCCATGAAAAGAAAGACAACACTTAGTAGACCACGGTTTTGTTCAAGAAAGAACATTTAGGAAGCTGCATTTCAGCTCATTAGCAAATGCATAAATTCAGAGAATTGTGTTATAAACAATGGCTTTACATCTGAAGATTAAATATCTTATTTTGTATACAGTGTTTGGTCTAATGACACTTAATTATATATATATATATATATATATATATATATATATATATATATATATATATATATATATATATATATATATAGTTGTCCCCCTCTTATATGGCCACTCCTTCTGCATCAGGAATGTAGCTGTATAGGACAGGTGGCCTTTCCAGAGGGGTGCTATATTTGTGACCAGTATGTGTTTGTAGTAAGAAAGCCACAAAATAACTTCAAAGTATTTAAAAGCAGCATTAATTATTTAAAGCTTTTCTTATCTTAAGAACTGACTTATTTCAAGTTAATATTAATAGCTCTTATTCTTAAGTGTGAAATGAGGGTAGGGTAAAGTTGACATGTGCATGGCAAAGCCATTCAGAAACATCATTTAAATTTTGGTACATACATTGCTTATCATTTAAAATTAAATTCTCTTTCCATTTAATCCATTTTCCCACTGCCACAGAATAGTCTCCTAATCTGTTAGTGTTCAATATTTCAGCCTTCCCAACACAGAATTTTTTGGCAAGAACTCTTGAGCTCTCCCCGTTGTTGTCCAGTTGAACAATATTTACCGTTTCATCTGAACTATTAATTCTCCATTTATGTGATGACATGATAAAGTTTTGTAATTATTTATTCCTATGTTGCTAATTGTTCAGTAGTACAATTTAACTGTGCGGACAAAACTTTTGTAAAGTCGATAAAATGCCTTGTTTTTGAAGTAATTTATGCATGTACTGTCATGCAATTTTATGATCTTGAAAATAAAATATGGTTGTAACCATCAAAGAAAAATCCTCAATAATTGTATGAAGCCCAAAACACTTATCACAGCCAGCTCTTCTTTCAGTAATAGGTGTGATAGGACTGTAAATGTTTAGGGATATGATATTTCAGATATGGTGTGATAGGACTGTGTAAATGTTTAGTAGTATGCATTTTCAGACATGGTAAGATAGAACTGTGTAATTGTCACCTTTTATTCATGATAAAAAGAGGTAAGCCATCAGATCCATGCTTTGAAAAGTTTTGTGAGTATCCACTTTCCAAAGTCTGCATGGTCCTGCAATCTAGCTTGTCTTTGGGAAACTGTATATGTGTGTGTGCATATATATATATATATATATATATATATATATATATATATATATATATATATAAAGATGAGATGATGTGCCATTTGGGTAAGATGAATGCATACAAATCTAGCAGTAAGCAATTTCACTGGTGGTTTGATAGGACTGTGACATTGTAAATGTCTAGGGATATGAAATTTCATGCATGGTGTGATAGGACTGTAAATGTTTAGGGATATGATATTTCAAATATGGTGTGATAGGACTGTGCAAATGTTTAGTAGGATGCATTTTCAGACATGGTAAGATAGAACTGTGTAATTGTCACCTTTTATTCATGATAAAAAGTGGTAAGCCATCGGATCCATGCTTTGAAAAGTTTTGTGAGTATCCACTTTCCAAAGTCTGCATGGTCCTGCAATCTAGCTGAACTGGTGAAATATTTATATGCATTTTCTTTCTAGTCACCATATGTGAATGTATTGGTATTATAGTCAGATATTTGAATCCTGGCATTTTTCTTTGTCTTTGTTACCAGAGATCAAGTTATAGACAGGTGTGCATACCAAAACATTTTGCTCAGTATCATATAGGTAATGTTAAAATAAGTGATAAATTGATTACAATGCATTTTTGCAATCTGTGGGGATTTTTTTCATCAATTCAATATTTGACAAGTTAATCTTTCTTTTTGTTGTGGTAAAGGACTTGTTTCAGTCATAAAACAATCCTAGTCTTTATGTTAATATAGGTCTTCTTCCATACTAGTGATAGACATAAAGAAAAACAATTCATTTTGAATTTTCAATATTATTTATAAAATTAAAAATACATGAAAATCTACATTTATATTTGAGCTAGTTTACTTTATCTTAGATATAAAGCCAATTTGGCACAAATATTGTCCTTCTTAATTTTCAATACTTTTCTTTTGTCTCCTTTATGATATAACAAACTCCTACAAACTTGGAACAGTTTGCAAAAGGGAAACAATGGTAAAGGCAAAAAATTACAAGCCAAGTGTTGCAACTGGATGCACACTTACCTCCTGCTTTAGGTCCGTTGTACTTGCTATATTTTTTTTCCTTGGCATTCTTTTGTATTTTATTGACAAACATTCACATAGAATCTAAATCAGTTGTTTCAAAGATATGAACTGCTTTATCTATTGATATAGTGACTTGTTACCTGAAATTGAACGCACTCCACAATGACAGAAAGCATTTTACCATATGTATAGTTAGAAAGGGGATGGGGAGGCTGAGCTGTATGCAGGGACTGGGGTTAAGGACTTCACCTATGTGCTATTATCAATAAATGGCTGTGTAGTTATATTTGTCCAAATGAGAGGAGCACATTGAAGAATACAAAAAGTAAAACTTTTTATATGATTTGTGGCAGAAGCATGTGTGCTTGGCTTAAACTATGCACGAAACAGATATGTGGGATAAACTATGCAACAAACAGATGTTTGGGATAAACTATGCAACAAACAGACGTTTGGGATAAACTATGCACCAAACAGATGTGTGGGATAAACTATGCAACAAACATGTTTGGGATAAACTATGCACCAAACAGATGTGTGGGATAAACTATGCCACAAACATGTTTGGGATAAACTATGCACCAAACAGATGTGTGGGATAAACTATGCAACAAACAGATGTGTGGGATAAAATGCATGAATGAATATTGTGGCATATATGCATCATTGTTTAGGAAAGGATGTACAGCTATACATGCTGGAACTGTAGTAGTAGTGGAATATGCATTTTATTTATTATAGCTTTACTACTAAGCTTTTGGCCTTTACCATCCTGCAGACAATTCAGGAAATAATGGTCAAACAAGGTAAAATCAGTATTGGCAAACTGTTCCAAGTTTGTAGGAGTATGTTATATCATAATTTTAGCATCCCTATGAATGTTATTTTATTATTTGCTTTCATGTTATTATTATTGTTGTTGTTGCTGTTGTTGGTTTTCTTTTGATTCAAGTTAGGCAAATTCTGATCAAATATTAAAAGTGTCCCTTAGTAACCTTCTCCATCAACGGGATTGTACAAAGCATGATGGTTGCTGAAATAAGTTGTAGATAAGTGTGGCACTTGAAAAATAAAAAGATTTCCCTATAAACTAGGTAAAAATAAAAGTTAGGGAAAAGTTGAATTTAACATTAGGCTGTCATCGTAGGGCAAAATTGTTTTTATTCTTTAGAGGATGAATCTGTCAGTTGGTAATATTGTAGCATATTAGAGGCGGGGAATGTGGGTGTGTCCACTGAATAACTGAAATAGATATTATGTAATTTATTTCATGTGAGTTGTCTGTCCTGGCTTGAAATATATCAATATAGCATGTTACATGTGTTTGGCAGGACATGAGTTTGACTGCTCTTTAACTAACATCTAAAAGGATTTCATATTCAAAGTGACTTTCTTCTAAAGTCAGGACATGTGTTACAAAAGCTGTTGTATCTTAGATTGTAAAGACGCAGAGCAAGATATTGCTGCCCATACCCAAGCTAAGATTTAGTGAACTGTAAAATTTATCAACTTCCATTTAAAACTTAGGTTTCTCATGATCAATGGAATGTACTGCATGAAACAGAACAGTTCAAAATTCATTTGTTGTGTAAGGTTTTGAAAATGCAATCTGAAATTAATGGTACATTGTATTTAAAGTATTTGAGATGAGAGAGAGATTTTTTGTAGGTAATTGGAAAGTGAGAGAACGGGACAGATTCAACAAACCATTAAGCCATTATTATGATTTTTATTATTATTAATAGTTTTTATGGCGTGTGATAAATTATAAATTGTGAATAAGTCTGTCTTCTTGTATGAACACTGAATGAAACAGCTTTGATAAAAGAAAAACTACTAAATGTGTGTTTTAGCAAATACATTATTTATGCTTTTATATAAACAAGCAAAAGAAATTAAAAAGCAACAAGAAAGAAGAACAAACAAGAAGAAATGAAGACATTAACACTGAATTTCTTTATGTTTTTCCCATTTAATGTAAAATACAATAAGATTTCTAAAACATGTCGCAGGAAAAGTAATTTAAAAAATAACTATTCAACGTGGCTTTCTTAATTCAGATGGTAAATCAGTTCCCAGGAATGAGTCTTTCATAGGAAAATGATAAGACGTGTTGCATTTGGATTTTTTTCTTCAAAGATCAGTCAAGTAAGTGGATGAATGGACAGTTTCCATACATTGTTGCAGGAGAGCTTCGATGCATTTTGTCTCCAGAGAGATTAATGGTCGTATGGAGTGATCATTATGGCGAGCAAAGCAGGAGCCAAATATGTTCTTGTTCTGGCCATCTTGGCATCATGCCTATTTTTCTCATGTTCCCTTCGCTCTATAGCTGCTAGTCTAGTTGGGGAACATTAACCTTTTAGTTTGCGCCACTGACTTTGTGTGTCATATTTTTCTTTTCTTGTCCTTCTCCACTTGGGGCCTGTGAACGTGGCACTGGATGCAGAATATCATTCTTTCTGTCTACGTTCATTACGTATTGTTTCCTTTTGTCCTCACTTATTTCCATACGATCGCGTTCCGTCGTTTTAATAACTTAAAATCGCTTATTTTCTTCAAACTGTTGATTTCAGAGTTTTGTCAAATTCTGCAAGCTAGATGACGTTCACTGTGTACGCCACCGACAGTGCTAACCAAAGTTCCACACGGGTTTGGCCACATTTTTGTAGTGAAAATGTCCTTTGTCAATGCATTGGTGTGGAGTGAAATCAAATCCCCTAAAACATTTCCTCCTGAATGAAACTGACTTGGTTCCTAAATGCCAGGTAGCATCAAGCGGAGCCAATCAATCTTATCTGCGATGTGCTAGTGATAACGGAAGAAATTAAAATCAACCTTTTTATGTTCCTTATCACATAATTGCAACAGGCTGTTATTTTTTTTTTTTATTCATCCGGCTCTTGCAATATGCCAGTAGCAAGTTCTTGTTTTGTAAAGTAATTGCACATTTGCGTCAACAAGGCGTGGATTAAACAATAACTGCGACTTTTCGTGATCGGTATAATTGCAAATCGGCCCAATCGATCATCCCGGTCAGGTACAACATAACAAATATTGAATGATGCATCAATAACTAAAGTTGAAGAGGTATCTGGCAGACGCTTGCAACCTAGTTTTAGAAGATACAGTTAACACGAAATTCAAATACTACTGCATACTGTCACCTCACGCCACTGTTACCCTTTCAACATGGTTCCTGTGATGATTTCGCTTATGCCCGGTAAATTGTTTACATTTATCATGGAACCCCGTTTCATCCCTAACTGGTGTGTTTCACGATAAAGATTCTACGTTGTGATCGCAGTAATCGATAGCTTCGTAAGAATTATTTAAAATAATTGGGGAAATTTATGTTTCATTTGAAAGTTACATGACTGAAATCGCCACGAGATGGTAACTCTGCCAATTTTCTTTAATTCTATTATAAGCTTTTGGGCTTCCAAGTGGAATTTATATATATATTTGGTTGGTATAAATATGCTTCCAAATGTGTTTTAAGTTTAAAGCTATGCATTTATTATATAAGAACTAATTTCTTAGTTGATAAATCATATTAATACGTATATAAAAAAAACTTAATGTACTACTTATAACAGTAAATTTTGGAATCCCTGTTAGATTTCTCCCTGCATGAAATCGTAGATTTGCATTGGCCACACATATCACATGTCACAAAATGTATGCAAAATACTCCCGAGAACGCTAATAGGGACTCTAACAACACATGTGACATCGTTCATTCTTTCTTCGATTAAGTGAATTTTTCAGATTGCATATTTAAGATTGAAAGTATCAAACCTAGATGTGCATTTGCATGATGATCACGGTATTTTCTGAATATTGCAGTCAGTCCTCATATAAATTCGTTCAATATGTTTAATTCCGTCAATTGCTGTAATTCTTTGTGCATATTATGTAATAATTAAAGTCGATCATAAAAACCGATATCCAAAATTATGTTGGTTTCCTGTCTCCACTCCCGCATCCTTTCACCCACCCCAACCATCTCTGTATTTAAGATACCATAACTATTAAGCAAATGTAGAATAAAACACACATAGCCACAAAATCTAATATGTTATCGTTTGGAGCATTCAGCTTTTGCCAAATATTATGATGTCTTAACAGTTTCGACAAATTCCTTCTTTTCCCAGCGTTATTGTTCTCTCTCAAAACACAGACACTTTGAATGTGCTCACCCGGTGCAGATGTGCAGCATTCGGTATATCCTCAAATCGGCCAGCACCCTCTTACTATATGGCAATACGTCAGAGAACCAGTCGAGAATCTTTAATATCTGATGAATATTCAATCAGTTCTAACGGTACCAATTTCACAGTCCCAGGAGCTGGGAGATGTGAGTCTGCTTAACTTGCAGGGAACTAGAAGTAAGCAACACCACCTGCTGTGATTGTTGCACTGTGTAGGGGTTGAATTGTTTTCATGCTTTGAAATAAGCTATATTTGGTACAAATGAATGAAATTGTGTCTCGTGCACCAGGATAAATGTTACCCCTGTCTAGTTCCATCAAATGTAATGGCATATCTCGCTCTGTCCTTGTCAAGTAAAACTCAAACATTGCTCTACAACATCGTATGTGACACGCATGCTGGGGTAGAATAGAAACTATGTTTATTTTATTTCGTGCGTCGATGCCATTACGATGTAACAGGATACTTGCATCATTTATCATTACTTTTACTCCTCGATTATTAAGCACTTAAGTACTTATTTTTATTGTTTCGTAGCAATACATGTGATTACTTTTAAAATATTATTTACTTTATCTAAATTATGGTTAACTTATTACATTATTATTATATGCACATTTTTTTCTCCGTTCACTCTAGATTGTCACAATCGTACAGCTTTCCACTATACTTTACACATTGATATTGCACGTACGTGCACAACACGGGTGCCTACAAATAGTTTAATGTATTATGAACTACTTTAGTAGTGAATAGGGCCACCCTAGCGTCAATGGGAATTAGCATTACAGACCCCCCCCCCGGCCAATCTAGCGTCAAGGGAAAATTAACATGGAGAAAAATCGTGGGCCACTCTAGCGTCAAGGGGAATTGAACATGGGAATAAATCGTGGGCCACTCTAGCGTCAAGGGGAATTTAACATGGGAATAAATCGTGGGACTGTCTAGCGTCAAGGGCAATTGAACATGGGAATAAATCGTGGGACTGTCTAGCGTCAAGGTGAATTTAACATATGGAAATTGAACATGGTGGGTCTGTATAGCGTCAAGGGGAATTGAACATGGTGGGATTGTCTAGGGACAATGATGGTAGAGGGTCAAACACAACAGAGACAGAAACATACATACACTAGTACAAGCGTGAGATTTATATATAAAGCATTACCAAGACCTGAAATCTTTCTGGGGTGTTCAAAAATTTGCATAATTGTAATGATGCTATAAATAGCTATAGTCAAGGAAATGCTCAACGAGAAAATGGATGTGACTAAAAGTAACGCTAAAATGACGAAATTGTCCCAGAATTTAAAGGAAAATAAACATATCCCGGAAAATTAAGTTACAATGGTTTAGACTAAAATGGATAAAATTAGTAACTACTTACAATATCAACTTGTGTGACGATCGTGGATAAATACCTATGTATCTATAATCAGCTGAAATTCCTATGAAATCCCACTATCTATTTATAGCTCCAACTTGTGGGTCATTCCTTTGGAAAATCCCACTATCTTTTCATAGCCTCAGCTTGAGTGACGTTCCTGTTTATAAATTCTAGTATATATGTATAGCTACAAAATGTGGAAATCCCCAAGTCGATATTTATAGTCTCAAAATTTCCAGTGTCAGTGACGTCACTGTACTGAACACTAGGGGATAAATGGCAACAGTGTTGCAAGTGGCTGACCTGAATACGCGCTACTGTAGGTAGGTAGGTAGAGTGTATCTGATAGGGATAAAGTGAGTTTTATAGGGACAAACATAGACCAATACACACACACACACACACACACACAAACACACACAATATACGCGCGCAGACACACGCACACACACACACACACACACACACACAACATACGCGCGCAGACACACGCACACACACACAGAGGGAAGAGGACAAAACAAACCCCAAATATACTATCAACACAGAGGGGAGATAATACAAACCCCAAATAAACTATCAACACAAACGTACGCGAACGCATACAAACCCCAAACATACTATCCACACAAGGTCGCTAACACATACAAACCCCAAATATACTATCCACACTCGGGAGGAAGAAAAAAAAAACAACCAAATATACGATCTACACAACGTACGCTAACACACACACACACACACACACACACACACACACACACACGCACACCACAGAGGGAAGAAGAAAACCATTATACACTATCCACACGGAGTGAAGAAATAACCCTTTATATATACTATCAACAGAGAGTGAAGAAAATAACCCATTATATTCCATCAACACAGAGTGAAGAAGAGAAAGCTTTTTGAAAGCACCTAAGCCCTCACCTGCAATGACCAACTCTGCCAAACACCTACACCCCACCCCACCCCCCACTCCCAACACTACAAAACCCATTTAGCCCGTTATTTTATGGCATCAGTGTGTGCTTTAGGAAACATCAAGACACAAAATGATGGATGAATAGACTGACTATTGTTTACGGACTTGCATGCCTAAAGAGCGTCGTGAAGGAAAACATCCTTCCATTTCAATTGTAACTAAAACATGATCCAGAGGGATAGAGAGAGGTGAAAGAGCACAATTTCATAAGTGTGAGTAAAAACAAAACACGCCATCCTTATTATACAATGTCAAGACCAAGAGACACTTACGTTTTCTTTCTGGTCTCTTCTCTTTCAGAAGGTAGTATGAAATTTCACATCAGGGCCAACGCATCGGCTCACATTGTCAATTTTTCCATTTCCATGTCTTTACTGGCACAAGTTCTTCATCATCTTCAATTTCTTCTTCTTCTTCTTCTGAATCCCTCTTCTCTGTTTCGTCTTGTTTCTGTTTCTTCTCTTTTCTCGTAGGGCACTCTGAATTCCAGTGTCCTTTCTCCTGACAACGATATTAGGTATCTTGACTTTTGTCTCTCTTTCTTAGACGAAGCAGGTATTTTGGAGACAAATACCCATTTACCTTTGCAGATATAGCAAACTTCATTAGCACACACTTTCGTATGACTCTCATCAAATCAACGACCAAAAGAGTAAGTCTTGTTGCCACTTTCGCCTGTGAATTATGCTTTCGTATGACTTTTAGCAAATATTTGACCAGCAGGTCGATCTGTGCTGACTCTTCCATCTTCTTGATCGTTTGAGAGTGGAATGAATACTCTGACGCTAAGACACTCTCCTTATATACAGGGACCTGCTGCGTACGAAATCTAGTCAAATGTAATTTTGCAATAAGATGAAACGATTTCATTGAGGAAGTGAAAGGCAATGATGTACCGTATCGCCTCACACAAAACCTGAAGTGTTAGCTCAGATCTGTGTCAGCGATTTCGAAGACGACATAACTGAGCTTTCATCAATGCTCTCCATTTATGCCACAAAACCACGAGTCCTGATTCACGCCAAAAGAAATTACGTTCGGTCCATAAAAAATAGGATCACATCTGAGAAACGCAAAAACGAACTTCCAGAAAACTGAGAACGACGGCTTACACCTACAACGTGAAATGTATGAGTTCAAGTAGTGCGTAAAACTTAGTCAAATTAAATTTTTATAGTCAAGACGAAACGATCTCTTTTCGAAGAAGAAAGCAGACCCCAAGCGACAATGACGATCTGTGTCACACAACACTTTTCAAAATGTATATGATCAGAGGTTTTGTCTAGCGATCTGCACGGTTAAATTAAATGTTGATGTATTTTGTAATAAGACGGACACAATTGCTATGGGATCGCCCATGGAACCATTGTTCGTGCATTAGTTTAATTTTTTAAAATATTTTTTATATAAATCGCCTATAGGATAGACCCAGTAAAGCATGGCCATTCTGGTCACTGTGTGAATAGCTACTCAAGTCAATTCGACGTGAACGCGGTAAGAAAATAAGTATAGCCGATGAAATGGCTTACAACGGGTGATGCATTGTTTTGTTCTAGGACTGTGTGGCATAATAATCCCTATGTTCTTGCGTTGTTACCATTACAGTGCAGACAGACTGAAATGTGAACTTACAAGCCCTCTTTGTGTGTGTTGTACCGTTTCTTCTTACCACATCAAAATACTGAGTGTCACAGTATTGGTTCGCGTTTTCAAGCTGACCATTTTTTTATATCTCACTTAAACATTTTAACATAAACACTCACACTCACATCGGTAGAGTCAGAACAGATGTGTTACAGTATTGAGGGGCATGTTATCTTTTTTTTTTTCAAACTAATAAATTTGGGGTTTGTATGAAGTAAAGAACCGAAAGTACAGTGAAACTCAAGGATGATGACCCAATCTGTCTGTCTATTGATGCGTGTATTTACTTAAGAAGAAATATGACCTCTAAAACACAAAGAGATACGGCAAGCATGATTAGAATGAACATAACGATGTTTTCCTTCACGCCCGTGTAATTTAGAGCTTCAATCCTCTTTGAAGACAAACTTGGTCTCCTTTTGTAGGGCTTGAAATAATAAAAAACCTGAAAAAATCTTAAGCACTTTGCTATAGATAATTTCATCAACAGACTAAACAACATAAATACCGTTACAACACTAGAAAGCCTTAAATCTTCTATCAAAAAGAAATGCATCAAAAAATTAAAGATTAACGATAACTAACCAATGAAACCGAATTTAACAAAGGCAGTGACATGTGAAGAAATGGCTCTCACTTTGGAAAGGTAGGCGAATGTACTCTGTCATGCAACGTCAACTTGAAAAAAAATTATAAACAGAGAGAAACCTCAATTCTAAATTCAGTTGTTTTTTTCTTCAAAATTGTTTCGTTTCTTTTTTCTTCTTTTTTTGGAACAAATCTAAGCACTAATATAGAGTGGAAAAGGGAAAATGCACATACAAGCTTTGATATTTCTGAAAAAATGAGGGGATATTCCTAACGTTCATAACCACCTATGGACTTGGACTTGTCTGTGACTTATCCACAAAACAAGATGTACATATTTCTGGTCAAGCTGCAAGTGTGTGCGTGTTTTTGAAAATGGTAAAAATTGGATATACAATTTTCTCGTGACACTTATAAAGTGAAGAGTCTGTGCAAGTGTCAGAGCCAAAGTCATATAAGTTTTGTATTTTGTACGGCTTGTAAAGATTTCCACTTTAGAAAATGTGAAGTATCACAAGTTATTATCACAAACAGAAGTGGAACATAGGGGCTTGCAAGAAAGAAAATAACCCAGACAGTTGGTGTCAACAAGAGTGCTAGAGACGGTACCCGAACTTGCTTGCTTGCTTACTTGAATTAAAGTGATTTTCGCTCTAATGGAGCATATATCACTGGTTTAATAACGCACCGCGTGATTTTTAATGTTCTCCTGGGGAAGGAAAGAGAGCCTCATCCCCCAGGCTTTTATGTACTCACAGACTACTTTTAAATTTAGCCACTCAGGTGTAGGACTAACTAGTCCTTAACAACCTGACTGAAAGGCTTTAAACATGAGTGGGAATAGTCTCACCACACACTCATTTTTTCTGTCCGAGCGTGGTAAAGGAGGAAAAAGGTGCTCAAAAAGACAGCCATGGGTGTTAAGTACTCAACAAAACGCTAGCCCGTACTTATTTCAAATCAAGTCCCGTTTTTGCTAATGGACAGTAAAAAGTACCAATAATGTGTTAACCACTTGTGCAATTAGTTCAAATCTAACGAGTCTGTTAAATTTCCTACTTCCTAACATATCTATCTAATATTAGTACTTAGTGTACATAAAAATAGCCATACCGATCTTATTTAAATTATTATGTCTAAGAGACATATACCAGTTTGGTCACTGTTAGGTTTAAAATGTTAAGTTTGTTGCGGTGTTTCAATGGGTCAAGTTTGTTTCGAGAATAGTTTAGTCAAGGAGGGATACCAAGCCAAATATGGTTCCCTAGTTAATAAAAAGCAATCTTTTGGAGCCCTAAAAAAGGCTGTTTTTTCTGTTAGAAGGTAACACGTCTCTCTTTTGCTTTCACGTTCTTTCCCGCACTACTAGTCTCATGATTCTTGATATCAGGAAATGCGTAGCCATGATGGGCGACAATATAAGCAGCGGCTTCTACCAGTTGACTGAGGGGGTATCTAGTGTAGGTTTGTCTGTAGAATTGGGGAAGAACTCTGACCCTAATCCCCATTGAGAAGGTCTTGGTTTAAAGGTGTCTAGAGATTTGTAGGCAACGTATTGTATGGCTCTAATAAACTACCCTGCTTTGTTGACGTCATACAATGCTTGATCTAGTCCCATTTCGGGGTACTTCTCAACGAGGGTCAGCGTCCCCCTCCTCCTCCTCAACCGCCTCAATTTCCTCTTCTGGTTCTGATACTAATTCTTTAGTTGAGGTAGATAGTTTCAAATCCGCTGCTATGGTGTCTGTCGCTGTTATTGTTGTTGTGGTTGTTCTTTCAGCTGAGATTGCCTGTAGTATCGGAGTGAGAAAAGAACGTTGTTGTTGTTGTAGGGTTTAACGCCATTTTTCAGCACGCGATAGGCTATACATGGCGGCCAGTATTAATGGTGGAGGAAGAACCCGGGAAAAACCCGGAAAGAACCACCGACCCACGATAAGCTACTGGCAAGCTTTCTCACATACCCACATTAGCCGAATCCGAGACTCGAACCCACGCAGACAAAGGTGAGATGACAGTGATCCGTAACGGAGAGCGCTTTAGACCACTCGGCCACTCGGGGCCCCAGAAAAGAACGTAGTGCCTCCGATAATTACATTTGAGTTTGCCATACCGTTTGTCTAACATAATTGGCCCTTTGTTTTGCCACCACTCTTTCCGGGGCAGGTTGTTTGTTAGGTATAGTCGGATGTTGACTAGATGTTATTTGTGTTCTCGAGGTGGGTGGAGTGCTAACTGGCTAGGTCTGCATTTCTTGCTCCCGCTACTGTTGCGTATATTTCTTCCCTCCACACCGAGTTCTGGGCCTAATTCTTTTAATTTCGTTGTACCCGAACTTACATTATCAATATTATCACGAACAAAAAAAAAAAAAAAAAACAACGCACAAACCTAAAAGAAACATTCACTCACTTTTTTACAGAACATTACTATTTTTAAAATTTTGATAAGCGACGGAAACGAAGGACTTTCTAACCAAGATATAGAAATCATGTGCTGATAGACTCACTTCTGTATTTTTTCTTCTAACTGACTAACATATCATAGGCAATGGAATGTTATTTCTTTTCGAGAGTATGGGGTAGCCCTGAATTTTTTGTTTGGAACTTGAAGCTATGGCGGTAGCTTAGGTTATAAGATGGCGACCTCCTCTAACGACAGGCTTTCTCACAGGATAACGTCTGCTTCTTCGGAAAAGAGAAGAAGAACTCTTTGGTGTCGATACAACTGTTGACAAAGCCTCTGTCAGGTTCATGCTGCTGCTGTTGCTGCTCTCTCTGCTGTTTATGAAGTCTGTACTTCTCCATCCATTCTTCTTTCTCCTTCTTGAATTCATCCTTGAAGAGCTCTTCTTTCAGGTCTTCAGTGACTTTTAGCATTCTCACATTTTCTATCTTTTCTGGCTTCGGTATCAGACTGTGTCTGACCCTATGCAAATTCACGTAGGCTTTGTTTAGCTTAGCTAGTTTGGAGCACATCTTCCTAGGAGGATGAGTTAACAATGGATGGGCAGACTGGAAACTTCCCCGGTTCTTAAAGTCAAAGCGCGGACGTGAAGGAAAACATTACTACACGGTTTTCTAGCCGGAACGTTCAAATAGTGTTATGGGAGGGATAGAGAGAAGTCAAAGAGCATGAATCAACATTCCTATAGCCAAACAAACCACAAAGGCATTTTTTTCTTCAAAACACAACATTTTTTGTATTCATACTAACAAACAACTCTAACATTTTTTTAACAATAATCCAACACTATAACATCAAACATTTTTTTCAAATACCAAACATTTTTTTTCAATTCACACTCTACTTTAAACAGGGCTGACAACGTTGTGAATGAAATTGTGATTTCCACTGTTGGAAGTCATTAGGCCATTGATGGACACTACGTTTCCTAGTTAGAGACAAAAGATAAGCATACTGGTCACAAAACCATCGATGTACTTTCACATCGTTTCTAGAAGAATGACGAGGATCAAAATGAGTCACTAAATGTTCTAAAGAATAGCCCAGGCTGCAATGATGCAGAAAATACACACAGTACTGTCCACACACCAAGGAATATGTGCCTTGTTATTTCACATTATTGAATCGTGTGGTCTGAGCATTTCTTCTCATAAAGTTAATGATATCGTCTTCCAAAGGGGGCAGTCCATAGGAATCAAAATATTCAACACATCCTTCTTGAGGAAAGTAGACGGCTACCCAGTGGGTTCCTGGGAGATGACTGTCGTCCGTGTTGATCACATAAGCTTGATGGTTTTGAGGTGTGCAATGAGGGAGTTCATCTTTAGCACAGACGACAGGATTCCAAGAAGCAGTGTACAAACTGTTGTTCAAAAGGTAATAAAGTTCTCAGGTATCCATTTTTTGTTTTTTTTCTTCTTCACAGGTAATGATAAGTGATCAATTCGATCCTGACTTTTTGCTTGAAAATGTCTGACAAGTAACCGTTTCTTCGCCTTGTCTCCCAACTCTGATCCAACAGAGCTTCGATGCGATGGATCTCTTGAGTTGTTAATGGAGGACAATAATGTTCACGCAAGCCTTTATACCACTGTTGTAACACGTCTTCTTCCGAGATGAGACTCCAAGCTTCGTCCAGATATTCGTCCAATTTTTCTTCTTGACTCAGCATTAGGCATTTATCGTGTTGAATTTCACTGGGATGATCGTTATGACATCCATAGCAATCTTTCTTGATCAAATCCTTAATTTTGTTTCTGTCAAGACTATAGCATAACAGGAAACTAAATGTGATTCTTGTTCTGGCCATCTAGACTTCATCATGATGACCTCTTCGTTTTGTCTTGGGGTTCTCCTTCCTCAGGATCTTCACATTCCATGTCCAAAGAATCCCTACTATACAAACATTGATAAAAGTCTTCCATGACTTCTAATAGTCTAGAATGACTTCTCTTAAACTGTTGGTTTATATCGTATTGTCCAATTCAGCATACAGGATGACGTTCACCGTATTATCTGCGCGTAGATTTTCTGCAAACTGAAATTCCACACGCATCTGGCCGGATTTTATAGGGTGAAAATGTCCCTTCTCGCTGTCTTGACTTACAATTCGTTAGAGAACCGTTTTCGAAAATGGAGTTTCACTGTAACTTTCCCTTTGGAGAATGGAATATTTTGTCCCAGATCTCCTTTTATAGCAATGTTGACAGTGTCTAAATACGACTTACTGACGGGCAAATAGTGAGGATGTACAAATTCACGGTGTACGTGATAGGTGTTTGCACCTTCCTGGTCATTGTTTGTGGTACTATCCACTTTGAAAGGAATGACAGGCAGTAACGGAACAGAGGTGTGTCCCACCACGTTGTACTCCACCACATCGGAATACACAAAGATCAAATTAAGTCCTTGGTTCAGTTCTACCGGGTTTCCAAAAGCTCTGTAAAAATCCATATTACTTTTGATCTTGGGGCTCATATTGTTTGCGACCATTTCTGCATGTCCACCCAAAATTTCAAACAAACTACCATTGAACCTGAGGGACAATGTGTTCGTATCTTGAAATTTGATCACGAGACGATGAGCCACTTTATGGTACTCAATCTTCACACTTTTTTGGCTCTGTTCAGTGATTTGCCAAAGGCTAAGTTGAACCTGTCCGCAATAGTGTCCACCAAATGTTCACCACTAAAATAATAACCTGAAGGAATTTTCAAGGTGTAGATAATGAAGGCTGGATTGCTGGCTGGTCTTGTGTCCCCTAAAAACCCGATTTTGTTGATTTCTTCCTCCAATTGGGCATTCAGGATTTCCACCTCGAAAGTGTTTTGCTTTTCGGTGATGTTTTTGATTTGTGTTGGGTGAATGATCTCCACTAAAGCCACTTCCCAATGGGCTTCGTGATCTAACTGGATGGTCTGAGGTAATTTGACCGTGTAACAGCACAACGTGTTCTTGGGAAACACCTCCATGGAACTGTCACTGGGTAAGGTTAAGTAAAATTGGTTGTAATTGCTCATAATTCCAGAGTTTTGTGGCTCTCCGAGGGGATACTGGAAGTTAGAGGAGTGTCTCCGCCCAAAATGGGGTTGTTGTTGTTGTTGTGGTTGTTGTTCGACTGGTGACTGGCACTGGCACTGAACACTAGGTTCCAGTGGTTCCCGTTCGAGGAGAATTTCAGGGAGGGATTAGGAAGCAGGTAACCGATGTAACTGCTCAATACAATGGTCCGCAAGTGTTTGTCTCCTTGTTGCAAACTCAAACTGGCAACGGATGCACCGATGACACAATACACCACGAAGGTTTGGCAGAAAAAGACGATTTGCGTTTCAGGCACACGTTTTCCATACCACACCCACAAGGGTTGTGTTTGTAAATCTTGCAGAGAAGAATTGGGTGAAGGAGTGATCGCAGTAGCTGAATCTGTGTGAAAGGGCATGATGGTCACTTCTTTTTGTAGTGCGAAGCGTCGATGCAATTACTGACGGGGCTATTTTTCTCCAAGATTTGTAGATTTTCGGAAAGTTATCGCAGATGACGTCGTTGATTGATTTTATTACTTCGTCAGTATCAAATCCCGGTAATATAAGATTTAATATATACGATTTATCTGTTTAATAATAATTATGATATAATTGTCTTATTGTTGTTTTTTGTATACCTGTAGCATTAATTGTATCATTTATTAGCTCGATTAGCGCGCTCGATATATGGTACAATTTGATTTAAATGTTGTATTGTTTTAACGAGCTGTTGTCACGGAATCAAACTCTTTTATTTATTGAATACATGTACTCGGGTTTCGTTTGTGCTCAACGATACCCGAGGGTGATTAATGTATATTGTGTCGTATTTCGAAATAGTGAGTTTGCTTCATCCCATGCCGAACGTGCGAAGTCCTCTCGATGGGACTAACCGAATGACCCAAAAGCACAGATTATGTGAATTAATACCTCACCGTATGTACATTTCTTTACAATACGAAATAGTTTTGTCAGCCAGCAGTCTGCTTCCAGGACTTGCACATCTTAAATTGTACAGGTAAGTAACTTTATTCATTTCTAGTATGTAACTTATAACTACTGTATTACTGCGTTTATTTTGGAATGTTTGCAGTGTAGCTTTGGTGCACGCAGTATAATATATATATATATATTTCTATTCTTGTTTTCAACTTAGCAAGGGATTTATATCAGTTTCGTAAAGCTACATTCTTTTTCAGAACTGTTTAATACAGTAGGATTCTTATCGTGCAGGATTAGGTTTATTTTTGAACCTGTCACTTTGTAATAATTGTGCTGATAATGTAATCTATATAACTTAACAGTGTATAACGTCGTTAAGGTACTATGCCCGTGTCTTGTATTGTACACGGTATTGGACATATTTTCAGCTGTTTGTGACCGGATTTTCAAATGCCTGTGACTAGCTGTAGAGCTGTCTGTGACCGGATGTTCTAATGTCTGTCACCGGGATATTCGGGGTGTCCGGAATGTCTAATGTACAGTGTCCGGAGTGTCCGGAGGGTTAATGTCCGGTGTGTCCGGAATGTCTACTGTCTACTATCTAATGTCCTGGGTGACCGGAGTGTCAATGTCTGTGACCGGAGTGTCTATGTGGCCAGAGTGTCTGTGTCTTGTGCCTGGATTGACCAGAGTGTCTTTGTCTGTGTCTGGAGTGACCAGACTGTCTGTATCTGTGTCTGAAGTGACCAGAGTGTCTAATGTCTGGAGTGACCAGAGTGTCTAATGTCTGAAGTGACCAGAGTGTCTAATGTCTGTAATGACCTGAGTGTCTAATGTCTGGAGTGACCAGGGTATGTAATATCTGGAGTGGCCAGAGTGTCTGATGTCTGGAGTGGCCAGAGTGTCTAATATCCCGGGTGACCAGAGTGTTTGATGTCCGGAGGGTCTAATGTTCGGAGTGTTCCGAAGTGTTCCGAGTGTCCGGAGTCTGTTAGCAGCTGTGAAGCTGAACCGAAGCAGCCGTGGAGCTGAAAAAGAGTACTGATGACGGAGTGTATCTCCGTACATAATAATTTGTTACGCTTGGGCTAATTTTGGGGTTCTTAAAACCCAGATTATTTTTCGGGACTGTAAATATAAGTTGTATATCTGTCCCTCCTTTTGTCACCATAATTTCGCTACATGAGTGAAATAATTTTACTACACTAGTACAATTTTACATCGTTTACTACCTTAGTAAACTATATCCAACGTTTCATTGTCAAATCGTTGTGAACAACATTCATCCATTGTCTTTGTATTTGCTAAATTAATTCATTTGTAGTTTTCATCATTAGGTATGTGCGTTCTGATGTTAATTAAATCAAATATTTGGATTATATATACACGTACATTTTTCATAATTAGTTGCTCATTCAAGTCATCCATTATTAAACATTGAATTTATATCATGGTCAATAGTGTTCTGTTGTGAATCCGAAAATCCGACCTTGTTATCTTGTTACAGCTGTCGCGTCATTATCTGTTTCTGTTATTATTAGACATATCGAGAAGATAATTCATTGTATCACTGTATTTTTGTACTCGATTACACCGGGTTTAATTTTCCTCACTACCATAAATAAAAACTATGCTGTTTTCAGTGATCCTAAAGATACTATCTTGCAATGAAAGATTACTCGGTTTTAATTTTCATAGATTATCTTCAAATGCAGCCACTCTGGATCTACGTTAGCAAGATTTAATAATTCAGATATTTCGTCCTTAATGATTTTATTTACATTTTCGAGAGTTATTGTTTCGTCGGTTTTTGTTTTTTGTTTAGAAGATCTTCTGCAAATATCAACCATTATATTTTAAGATCTGTTTAATGTATATTCGTTCACAAATTTATGAGGTGGTTTGGCCGATTTTGATAGAGCGTCGAATAAACAAATTACTTCAGGACCACATATATGTGGATCTGTTAATGTTTGTGTTGGTGATGTTGAATGCCAAGTTAGAATACTCTTTTATGTTTGCAATTTTATAAATTCTTAGGGTTACGCTAACCAATACAAATCAAAATTAAACCTTCCGCGAGGATCAATTGTGTAGCCAACCCATTGAGTACCTGGACCACAACTGTTATCAAGATTAATAACTCCTGATTCAATATTCTTTTGGTTTGGAAGGTATTTGATCACGCATAAAAACACCTCTAAACTGTTTAACATTTAGTCGCACGACAGCATCGAGTAAATCCAAATTGGACATAGGCAAAATCAGTTAAGTGTTCCTGAAAGTCTCAGAACTTAGCCATGTTGATAAGGGGTTCCAGGTAATCTTAGGCTTTTCCCGCAATTTTAAATCCTTGTCCTGTTGATTTCTTTAACACCATTTCAACAGCGTTTCCAACAGCACCTATCTCAGCTGCCTTTGCAACGGCAGGTGCGGCTGCAGCAATTAACGCTGGTATAGCTGCAAGAATAGAAATATACCATATATTTTAATTGAATCTTTATTTGAACTAGGATAGAGATCAAGTTGAACTCCAGGTTTTGATTTTAAAGCCTTATTAAAATGTGTTAGTTCAGCTTTAGTCAATTATAATTTGTTTTAGTGACATTTTTGTTCCGCGTTTACATGCGAGTTTCAATTGTAAATTTTTTACCTGACCAGGAGTCAGGGCGACACTAACATGAAGATATGACATTGTAAATTTCACGAGCGATTTAATTACATGTTTTCTACTGGAGCATCACTAACTCGCATTTTTCCACCAACACCTTCAAGAAACCGTCTTTAATCATTGAGTATAACAGCGATTGCTCTATAAACACCAGAGGGCGGTCAAGCTACACGAGTCAGAAGTGTATATTAAAGACTGAATGCCTAAACGAAGCCAAATGTTCGAACTAAAGGTAATAGATTGGATATAATGTTGTGAAATCCCGCTGAAATATCTGCAAATCAGAATCAACATTCTGATCACGCCCCATAAATGTCATCAAACGATGATTTGCACGTGCAAGGTGATTATTTTCAAAATTCAACGACATTTCTTCAGAATGTTCTTGATGTCCGTTTATCCTCAAAGCAACTTCAGAAACTCCAAGTGTTTCAAATACTATTGGATTTCATTCCTGCAAATCTACCCTGGCATTGTCCTGAAATGCGATGAGTATATGTCGTGGTGCTGAAGCCCTGTGCTATAATGCTATATGCCATGCAAATAATTCAGTAGCATTACTTTTAACACTGTTTGCGGTCATCGTTATCCAGAATAATATTGATTTAACCCCGGAGTCCAGAAAATAAAGTAATTTATGTTTTTCGGCGAAAGATATTGTCAATAATGGCATGCACAGCGACAGTTTTGTCAGCGCTACTTTACCATATCAACTGCATTGGGACGCCATATTGCATCATTGTCGGTGGCTTTTCTTACAAGTACCACGGTGCGTTTAGCACCAAATATAACTTTTCTAACATTTCTACATAATGCAAAGATGTGGAATATTGAAATCGCACATGAATAAATTTCATCCTCGTGGTATATACGTGCTAGGAATCCCAAGTTGAAATCTTCATTCATCGATACAACTGCGTGCACAACTGCATTTAGTGTTTAATTTATGTTTTCTAGCTGATCAAATGCATCCTTTGTGAATATCATTGCTGGGCAAGCTGGTGCTGAATAATCATCACTTTATCTTGCCGGGCCAAGTATTGTCATGGCAACGTCGACTTTTCCAGGCATGATTCAATATTCTTTCGTCAATTATGTATATGGCACTAGTAAATAATGCCATAACACCGTTGTTAACAAAGCCAAAGCTATATCATCTGGTTTCAAGAGTCTACCTTATACTTTAATAAACGCTGCAGCGGGAAAGATATATCTTTTTTTTATCCTGAACCTGTAATTCGATTATTCCACGTGCGTTGGATACACTTGCGTCAAAATAATGATAATGATAATCACGCATGGACTTAAGAAATGGTGCATCCATGTCAAACGCAAGATTGGATATACGTTTAAATTTTTTATTTTAATTGTTCTCACACGAAGATCACTTCCTGTTATTAAATTATCAGTTACATTTCTTTCGTTGTCTGACATTGGCACGCTAGACATCTCAGCTAGATTTTGATTTGCGGATGAAGTTATTATTTTACTGACGTGTGCAGGCATAACGACAGTGCTGGTAATATACTGGTGGCTGAAGTTTTCGGTGTATTAGTCTATCGTTGCCTAGAATGCTTTACCGGCAACATCACCAACAGCCCCAATACCTTTATCACAAACAACATCAATAGCTTTCATTGGTAATTGTTTTGCATCGGTATTGCTTTTGGGGCTAACCTTCTAAATAGACCCTAAACAACATCACTAGTCCATTTCCTTAAGTTGCTGTATGTGTTGGTAATCGCGAATATATTAAACTGACCATGATCGGTCCACGTTGAATATTATGTACGATCATCTTTTTTTATCTTCACTAATTGTAATTAATCGCTGTAATAATCATCCTCGATTTCATCAATCAGTACCCGACAAACATCGATATCCATAATACCATCTGTATATAATATTCGACAACTATAAGATATTTGATTAATAATTTCTGGAGAATTATTTCCAGTACGTTTTCCTCCAATCAGAATATTTAATCTATCTAAGTCAGAAAGAACGTTGTTAGGACAAATAATAAGATCACTTCCCTGAGTAGGAAAACCCCTTCCAACAAAACCAGAAAGTAAGTTAGGACCAGGATCATCATAATGTTGTTTAAGTTTTGATGTGGATTGTTGTCGTTATATTTGTCGCTGTGGTGGAGGAAGTTTACAAGATGGTTCTTGCTTGGGAGGATGCATAGATGCTGGTTGAGAATGATGACATTTTTTATTGCTTTGGTAGTTTTTGTCCTAATATTTTCAAATCGTCATTAATTATAAAGCATTATATTTTACGTCGTTAATATTTACCTGGCCAATCCCCTCGTTTAGACAATATACCAAATTTTACCACGTTTTACGACTTAAACCTTTAGCATAATTATATTTATTTAAAAAAAAAATACTTCTTGGAGCATAACTTAATACAGCAAACTCTGACATATTAACAACGTCTATATGTAATTTTGTTTAATTAATAGCTTTTTACGTACATTTTTCATTAAAACCAACTCCGTTTCTCCCCATTTTAGTTTTTCCTTTTTCTCTTCTGTTATTTCGCAAATACCTTCAAGTATTTCTTCCTCCATAGGAGGAGGTTCCTCAGCAGTTATTTCAGTTGGACGATCTCTTAAAAGCTTTTTTGCTTGTTTAGTTCTTCTTGCTATGTTTTCAGTTTCCACAGAACTTTTTCTCCCACCGCAGATAGAATGCCTTTGGTGGTTTTTGTAAAAGGTTTAATTAATTATTCTGAACCTTCTGAAAATTATACCTGAGATTCCATACGCACTTATAATGCGTGTCTGACAGAATCACGTGCAGAAAGAAAGATTTGAATTGCCTCTATACGCTCTCGAGCAATTCTATCTGTGAAAAACTCCATAGCTGGTGCAATTATTGATATACTAGTGATATAATTATAGCAGCGGGGAGGGCGACGACTACAAATAAGTGTCACGGTGGGTAAATGTACAGGAATACCTAGTGAAAACATACGACAGATAAAAGTAACAAAAAAAACTAACCCAATTAGAGAAACTCTTTTTAAGCTTGAGGCTTCGGCTTAGCGTTATTACGCTTATATATTTTATTTCGTAGGAGAAAGCTTTATATTAGCGAACAAAAGTTGTATGTTCACCCTCCCTGCTGCTAGTTAGGAACCGTAGTGTACATCAAGGGTCAAATGACCTCCATCAGTGGAAGTCGAACTTGACATAACAACGTTGTAAATCTTGTCAAAAACGTGTTATTTCCTATCGTATTGATTGTTTTCTTATCTGTTGGTTAATGATTGATTAAATAAAAATGTTATATTTTGAAAACAGTGCTAGTGGTTAGCTTTTAATTTTTTATCACTATAAATGCCCTTTTTATCACTATAAATGCCCTTTTGCGTCTATCTCTCTCTCTCTCTCTCTCTCTCTCTCTCTCTCCCATAATATAAGCTATAGCAGATACAACATCAGTAGGCAGAAATAGGCTTTGTTGACTGCCGTGTTATTCAGTCGTGATTTGTTGGTAGGTTTAAAAAAAACAGTGTGATTATAAACACTTCATTTCTGTGACTTTGTAAGATAGTGTGGGTATTTGTGTTTGTGTGCACGCGTACGTATTTGTGAATTTTGTTAGTGTGTGTCCGCGTACGTGTTTGTGTGTGCTTGTATTTTGTTTGTCTGTGTGCATTTTATTTGTCTGCCCAAGTACGTTTGAATGTGTTTCTGTGTTTGTTTATGTGTTGCCGTGAGCCCGTACGTTCGTGTGTATGTGTGCACTAGAACGATTGTGTGTATGTGTATATGTGCTTTTTCCTTAAAAAATACCTTGTCCCTACACTAGATGGATAGCATATAATTGGTGTAGTCTTCCCTTCTGTGTTAATAGTAGCTAATGGATAGTTTTCTTCACTTTTTTGTGGATAGTAGATGTTTGGGTTATATTATTCATTCTGAACGGATAGTAGGTATTCAGGTCATTTTCTTCAATTATGTGTGGATAGTAGATATTGATGTAGAAAGTATATAAAGAGTTACTGTCTTACCGTCTGTGTGGATAGTAGACTGTTTTTCTCTTCCTTCTGTGTTGATGGTATATATTGTTGTTGATAGTAGGTAATGGTTTATGTCCTTACCCTCTCTCTTAATTGCATTCATTGGGGTTATTTTCCTCACTTTTGTGTGGATAGTTAATAATATGTGAAGTTATTGTAAGGGGTTGTTTTCCTAACTCTTGTTTATGTATTCGTTTCTGAAGTTCTGTCTAGTGAAACAGCCCTTCCGCGCCAGGCCATGTTAGTCCTTGTTGGTCAGTCCCGAGCGGAAGTTCGTTCCCGCCCCGCCAAGCGTTGTTTTATTCCTATAGTTTCACCGCTGAACTAGCTGAACTTACCCGCTTAGTGGGGCGGGTCATAACGTTGTTTTTCCCATTGTCGCTGTTGGCCCAAATGAGGTCAGCCGTTCGCCAAATTATTGCAACAATGTATCGGATGTCCATTACAGATACGTCACCCGATCTCTTCCACTACGCTTGTCACTATAACGCCGTGAAAAGCTATACCGTTTGTCGGGGCGGAAACTCGTATCGTTCATATAAAATCAAAAACATCGCCTGGCTGCGCGGGACTCAGAATTTTATATAACGCGTGGCGGAGCGAGACATATAACTTTATATAAAGCCTGGCAGAGCGGGACATATAACTTTATATAACGTCTGGCGGAGCGGGACATATAACTTCATATAACGCCTGGCGAAGCGGGACATATAACTTTCTATAACGCCTGGCGGAGAGGGATATATAACTTTATATAACGCCTGGTGGACATTGTTGCCAATGTCCAGTACTGTGACGTCACCCCATCTGTTGTATTTCTAATGTCCTATACAAACACAACCTATGTTAAAATCCTAAGCGTATTGCCATTGTGAAATCCCATCATCCCTATACAGTCCCAATCCTTTGTCAATCTACATACCTATGATTAATTTCCTTTGTCCCTATGCAGTCCCAATCCATATTCACTATACAAACCTTTGTTCAAATCCCCTTGTACCTATACAGGTCAAATTCATTCGATATTCCTTGTCCGAATACTATTTTGTGGACCCTATATAGTCCCAGTATTCCCAATATTAAATTAACCTTTGATGTTTACAGACCCACGACATTTTTTTTACTGTAATTGCCCTTCACCCTATAATATCCCACCCATGTTAAATTTCTATGGAACCCAGGTACACCACCACCCCATTTTAACATAAAAGTCCACAGACCCAACAGTATCACACGTCACTACTTACGCACTATATAATCTTTATGTACCGCACGATGTATGGATATGTATCATGGACCAGGGGCTGTTGCGTCCAATATGTTTAGGGTGGGGCGCTCCCAATATTTTATTTAAACTATTATCCCACCCATGCTCTATTTTGTTGGAAGTTAGATATATTGAAAGATAGATGTTAAGGTCCTAGCCCCCAGTTAGCAATGCCGACGATTACATTGTTAAATATGCAAACACTTTGAAATTCAATAAATAACGAATTAATAACAATTGATAACTGCAATCCTGTGTTATGGGACGCGACATGTCGCCTTTACCAACTCAAGTTTCAACACTGGATGGAGATGGTAACCTAGCGAAACAGATCAACACTACTCACGCCGCAATCTTTAGAGATGAAACACATCGCCCCAGTAATATTCATACGACAGGTAGATTATAGCTTATGTATGGCTCTATAGCTGGGCTTAGCAAACTTGACAGTGACCTATATTATAAAGAAGGCTAATATTATTATGAAATAGTTGCGTTATTACATATCAGATATGCATGTATTGTATTTAAAACCAGTCTCTAATAAATCTGTATTCAATATTGGGTACGTAATCTTGGATTCACGTGCAATTTACTCTTGGGTAGCCTGCATGTAAGGTTCTGTATAGCCCAAGCCATGTTATTTTAGCTGTACGGTAATTCATAGTTTGGTAGATGTTAATCAGGTAATAAATCAATCGGTTACTTTCCAAGTTACATCTCATATATCCTATTGAGTGCATAAACGAACTTTAGTATACGCTACCCAATTACATTCACTCTCTTGACAAGTTTTCATAATTATAGGAACAGCTATGTTTTGTCATATTCCCAGCACAGCAATCAGTTGCAGTCGAGCTAAATTGCGTAGCTACTTTGATCGTCCTAGATTACTAGACTTTAGAGTTTTACTTTCAATTAATTTTCATCAGACTTTGCTGTCAATTTAAAAGTTTGATTTGATACAGGTTTACAAGTTATAATTTCGAGATTTATATAAGTTGCAGATACTCCTCTTCCTTCACAAACAAACTTGTATCCTAAAAGGAACTGACACACACACATACAAACACGCACACACACATGCATATATATATATATATATATATATATATATATATATATATATATATATATATATATATATATATATATATATATATATATATATATATATATATTCATAGTCATGTGATCATCATTGCTAAACCATGTATCATGTAGAGTTGTCAGCGGATGCATTACGATTTAAAAAACGATAAGTGTCGAGTCACGATCTTAATTTCCTCATGCTGACAACACGAAGTAATAATTTGACAAAATCACGATACTTTGCTGAAAAGCAAAGGAAATAACTTAACAGTTCATCCCTTTCCATACCAAACTTTTCCTAAAATAGGAAACGAATTTTACATTGGTCAGCCAATATGTTCATGAATTGTATCAATAATGAATAACGGCTTAACATAGGCATGAATTTGAACAAAGATGAATTTTCGTAGTATAAATTATTCGATTAATAGAAGCAGCATACCCATAGATGTGATTTAAAGTTATTTTGCCCTTCTCGCAGTCTGTGTGGTTAATGATTTTAGCAAACGAATGAATCTCGTTTGATTCCGAAGGCTTGCTCAAAGCAATGACAGAGGCTTCGGTATGGATTTTGTTGTGAATGACTATTTTATATTGGATATTGCTTTCACGACATATTAACCACTTTTAACCGGGAATCATGGAGGATGACTTTAATCTTTCCTTTATTGAGTAAGGCCTGATTAGGGTTTTGACAACGACAATATTATTTTTCTGCTTAGAGAAAATAAAGGAAGAGCTCTAGCTCGTTCTTGAGCAAAACACCAGTAGGTGAGTAATAGAAAGAGTCAACGATATATAAAAAGTAGTATAAAGTAGACCAATACAAGACATTTAAAACGATTTAATACGTGTATTCCGCTTGTCGTAATTTGTCTTGTACTCATTGAAATATAAACGCCACGTAACTATTCCAGTCTTAAGCTGATGTCTTCAACTAAGAATCCCCTCCACAATTCCAGGTAGTTGTACCCTCCAAAATATCCCTGAGGTTTCCTCTGTTACTTTGTTTGTAAAATCCACTATCATCGAGTTCCATACTACAGCGATCGCTTTGAAGCATACCATCTCCATTTGTATCTCCTAAAATAGAGAAAGATATTTTGCCATTTGTAAGAACAAATATTGAAACGTGATATGTTTATCTGTATTATGTCTAATGTTATCTATCTATCTATCTATCTATCTATCTTTCCATCTATCTATCTACCTAAATATATATCCTGTTTTATAATAAAAACATTTCCGCCAATTCATGCGGAATAATCATGTAGCACTTGAGTCTTCAGAGGTAAATATCTTACCTTATTTAATATACATAATAGTCTTACCATATTTTATATACATAATAGTCTTACCATATTTTATACACGTACTAATCTTACCGTATATTATATACATAATAATCTTACCAGATAGTATGTACATAATTGGCTTACCTTATATTATATACATAATAGTCTTACCATATATTATATGCATAATAGTCTTACCAGGTAGTATATACATAGGAGACTTACCATATATTATATACATATTAATCTGACCAGATAGTATATACAGAATAGTCTCACCATATATTATATTCATAATAATCTGTCCAGATATTATACACATAATAATCTTACCATATATTATATACATGATGGTCTTATTAGATAATATATAAATAAGAGTCTTACTATATATCATATGCACAATAGACTTACAAGGTATTATATACATAATAATCTTACCAGATAGTATATATATGAGAATCTTACCGTATATTATATACATAATAGTCTTACCAGATAGTATATCCATAAGAGACTTACCATATATTATATAAATAATAATCTTACCATATATTATATACATAAGAGTCTTACCATATATTATATACATAATAGACTTACCAGATAGTATATACATAATAATCTTACCAGATATTATACACATAATAGTCTTACCATAATATTCGTACCATGTATTATATATAAATAATAGTCTTACCATATATCATATACACTGTGAAGTTTCCGAAAGGAGGGCTGCATTCGCGCGGAGTAAACATTGTAAACGAGAAAGATTCACCCAAGGTTAACTTGTTAGAACCCTCCAGAAAAGATCAAAAAATGAAACTGAATTACAGACAGTGAGGTTTGTTTTCTGTCCTGCAAATAAAGAATACCGATGCTAGTTTCAATATCACATGATGCATCTTAGGCAGTATTTTCTCTTACAATCGAATAAGAAATAGGGATTTGTTAAAACTTGGGATTTAGGAATCGTCAATATAACAATAGTGTTTGGCCCATTCTTAATGCTTGATAGAAGACATTGATTGAGTGATTACAGGATTGTTAATTGCAAGCCGCAAGAACAATAGATGGCTATATAGCGCCACAAAAAGGTCGTAATATAAAATAGCATGCATCATAAAGGTTTCTTGCTAATATGCGAATTTAAGAGTATCCAAAAATAACCCCCAACAATGATTTGATGAAAATAGATCAATATTCCCGATCAGAGGGATTTGTAAATGTTGTACGTAGCGAGTAATAAAGAAATAACGAAAATTTGACGCAACTGAGAGCAAAAATGTTTGCTTTTGTATAAGCGTTCCAGGTATATATGATTGAACTCGAGCTGTTGGAAGAAAGCCATTTCCTAAGTTAATATTTATCATATGAATTTTTGTATTGACATAATCAATCGAGAATGCCGCCCACTTACTAAATAAGAACATTTTGATACAAGGTTTAAAATCAACATTTGGTATTATAAATTCACATGGTTATGGATACAGTTGCTTATATACTTGTATGTGCATGTGTTTATCTGTAAGATTTCCGATGTTAATTGTATATATATTGTTACGTTTTGGCTCTTAATAACCGCAACGATAAAAGAGTAACGACATCAAGCTTTGTAAACTTTTGCAAATAATTAATTTCACTAAAAACAAGATAAATATGAGGAACAGAGATTACCGTTTAAAGAAGCAAATATAAAAATAACCCAATAATAATCGCAGAATTAAAAATTAGAGGTCCTGGTTATAAAATGTTCTAAGGAATTTGAGTGCGAGTCCCAACGAAAATCCAAAATGGAAGGCGATGACGTATATTGTATTCAGTATAGCGCTGATGGAGTAACAGTTCTTCGTTGATCCACAGAAAGCAATATTCCGGTATTTGAATTTCGGAATAAAATTGCAATAAATCTACTTGTATAAGAATACTGTGTGGGCAATTAAATATTCCCAGACAAAAGATTTAATCTCTTAGAATCCAAATAATTTGAAGAAAAATAAATTAATAAACTCCACCTGGTCAAAACAGAAAAATACCACATTAAGGTAGAAGTGTTTACAAGTCCAACTCATTAACATCTCTATAGAAAAAGGTAAAACACTAAATAAAGACGGAACACATATCCAATTATGAGGGTCGCGTGATCACTTTCTACAACCGAATCCAAACTTTAAATGGTTAAAGTCACGTACTCTTAATACAGCCACAATTTCACACTATTAATCCCACACTAGGACTCAATTAAAGAAATAAGTATTTCACTCCAACTCTGAAGTAAAGAAAGGAACGTGTTCAACATTAAAATACAAAGTTATAATCTTAGATGTTTACGAAAAACAGTCATGTCCAACTAATATCTGTTAAATGTCAAATTCCAGTAACCAAATTATACTACTTTGTCATGCAATGGAGTAAAAACATTAACATATATATATATATATATATATATATATATATATATATATATTTACTCACTTTCATTATCTTTTCCTGCAGCAGAAGATATTTTGAAAAACTGCTTGATGTGGTGACATTAATCATAAATGCCATGACGACTGAAATTCACAAAAAGGTTTCATAAGGTAATGTTGAAACACACGAAGGGTTCCTAAATGTTTCTTGAATTCGTTGGATTTGCCATTTATATGTGTATGTTTAGAATGTATTTAAGCTTTTAGACTTAGTGATCCCAATACGTTATCATATCATCGCACATAAATGTAGACAAATGTTTCTAGATGACCATTCAATATTAGTTTGATGAAAGGATATGTTATGTCCTAATTCAAAGTCCAATTGCTCAAATGACACCTTATTTTCCTCTTATTGGGTGTGTAATTAAAATAATCCAGGATAATTACTGAATCAATTGGCCGCTATGTTTTGTACAATTATAGGGACAACTGGCGGGATGTGACTTGGCTTTCTTCCTCTGCTCACTCACAGATGCAAAAGCACACACACACACATACATTCCATTCATACATACATACACACATGCATACATACATACATGCATACATCCATACATGCATACAGGCATACATCCATACATACATACATGCATACACGAATGCATACATACATACATATATTGGGGCCCCAAATGGCCGATTCATCTCAAGCGTTCTCCGTTACGGATCACTGCCATCACAATTATGTCTGATCGGGTTCGAGTCTCGGAATCGACCAATGTGGGTATGTGAGAAAGCTTGCCAGTAGCTTCTCGAGGGCCGGTGTTTTTATCCCGGGGATTTCCCGGTTTCATCCTCCGCCATTAATACTGGTCGCCATATATAGCCTATGGTGTGCTGAAAAATGGCATTAAACTCTACAACAACAACAGCAAACATGCAACCATGCATGCATGCAACCATGCAACCATGCATGCATGCATGCATGCAACCATGCAACCAAACATGCATACAAGCATGTAACCATGCATACATGCATGCATGCAACCATGCATACATGCATGCATGCAACCATGCAACCATGCATGCATGCAAACATGCAACCACACACACACACACACACAACCATGCAACCACACACACCCACACACAACCATGCAACCACACACTCCCACACACCCACACACCCACACACAACCATGCAACCACACCCCCCACACACAACCATGCAACCACACACACCACACACACCCACACCCACACACACACCCACCCACACACACACACACACCCACACACACACACCCACACACACCGACACACTCCCCCCACACACACACACACCCACACACACACACACACACACACACATATACATACATACATACATACATACATACATACATACATACATACATACACACATCTTTTTTTCGGGTGTGGAAATCGTGCTATTACGCCACCTCCACTCCCTTCTGCACCTGATGTCATGCATCAGTAGTGTCATACATCAGTAGCTATGTTAACGCTAACAACGTTCAGAAGATGTTGTCCGTTACTCTATATTTAAAGCAAGATACGTTTTCCATACTGACAGCACGCTTTGGAATTTCATAAATTTATATTTAGATGAGTTTGGTTTGTTTCTGAATTTTTAAACAGGTCTTAGATTCGAATGATATTACATACTTTATGCTTGCAGAGACAAATGATGTTTTCCTCATGAAGAATGAACCAAGGATAATAAATTGTAAAGACGTTGAACAGGATCCAGGTCATTAAGACTCTTCATGAGTTTGTGGAGTAGTCTGAAAGTGCATAATCTAACGTTGTCAAAATAAGCTAAAAAATTATGGCTCTGCAACGATTTTGTAGACATTCAAGTTCTATCCTTTTTCTTAAGCAGTTACAGCATACCTTGTCAGGAATGAAATATATTGCATTAGTTCTGTAAATACATGTTTTAATAAGCTGCAGGTAAGATATAGCATGAAGTTATAATATGTACGTTGGTGCTTTGCATGGTTCTTAATCAAGACAAATTAGGCAGGCAGTCTGACTATTTCCGTATAACCATCATCGAAGGAGGATAATTGTACACCTGTTTACAAACGCATTCACTAGTTCGCCCAATGTTTCTAATAACCAGCTCAAACTGAATTGCATTGTTAATAAGGATGATTTACTATTCAGTCGATGGTGAATACAAATATTTCTACAGCAAACGTACATACTGAAGAGGAATATGGGAATGAGTAGGTCTTCTCCATGTTCATTTGCCATTAAAAACTAGCTTGTTTGACTTTTAATACGTCATTAACATGTGCGTGTTTCATGATTTAGTAAATCAGACACATGCTAAATTATGATTCAATCAGTATTTTGACGTGGAGTGCTATTCATTTTCTTCTTTAGTTGGACGTTAATTTTGCTTGTTTTACGATTCATTTTTGCTTAAATTGTAAATATGGTATCAATTCTTGCAAAGTGTCTACATGGCAAACACTGGATTTACCTATTTAAAGACAAAATCGTGCATTTGTGTTACCAAATATCACATGAGTGCGGTTTCTTACTGATATGCAAATGGAATTCAGAGATAGATTTAACTTAGTTTATACGGTCTTGACTTAACCATGTCCCATAATGTGTCCTAAAATGGGACACAAACTCACAGTTACTTAGATTATTTGTCCAATTTTACACGTTGAAGCAAACGCCGAATTTCCGGATAGTTTCCAGGTGATCTTTGGAGGAATCGCTGTAAATAATGACACCGTCAATATATGCATCTCATCAATATATACAAGAAGTTATCATACTCATTAAACGGTTGATTAATGTTTCATACCAAGCGACAACACTTTGTATTGATAGAGTCCACGTGGAGTTGCTAAAGCAGATTGTTTTACTATATCCGAAAGTGGAGTCTGACAGAATCCCTTTAATAGGTCAAACTTGGTGAGATGTTTTGCATTTCCAATTTTGTCAGTACGGTCTTCGATTGTCTGTTTTGGAAATGAGTCTGTTTAGGTGACTGTTCACGTTTCTGTAGTATTTGCACATACGGAAAGAAGTATCTGGTTTCGGCACAATACAATGTGGCGTACTCACTGCCATTGCTTATTTCATTCGTGTTTGAGATTACTCGTCTTGTAATGGTGATGTTGTAAGTCATCGTTTAAAATTATCATTGTGTGGGACAGAAAAACTAAACCTTTTGAATGATTCACAGAGATATCTTGAATAACATACTCCTTTAACATATTTATATGGCAGAGTTGCATCTGTTTCCGCCTCCCTAGAGTATCGATGATATAATTTATATCATTTGCTTTCCTTTTAATCTGTGGGGACCATACTAGCTAGCCTGAATAGGACGTTGATGTATGGGCAAAAAAGCCATAACTTTATTACCAGGTCGGTGTCACGAAATTGTGTAGGAGTTATATCAATATGTATCTGTTGTCAAAAATGGACTCGGGTTTCGTTGCCCCGTGCAGCGTCACATGAGGGTGGTATATTTTTTCGGCTTAGTTATTTCGAAATCCTGAGCGAAACTCAGACCCCTGCACGTGCAAATTGCCTACAGCGAGAAACCTAAGTACCTAGCTAAGCATATCTGTCACAGCTAGTGTACATATAGAGCAAATTCTCTATAAACAAATCACATTACGTCAACTCTTGTCAGGAAGAAAATCTCCAGCTGTAGAGGTAATGAAATCTTCTTTATTATTATTCGTTTATATGACTGAACTGTTTTCATACCTTAGATGTTTTGAAACCTTAATTAATGTTTCAAAACAACTTGTATCTGCAAACATATTCAATGAATGCAGTAGCTAATGAGCAGGAAACATTTATTCTAAATTCTACGGAGAGTCAATACCTAGGTTATACAACGCCATATTAAAAATACTTTAGTCTGGTTCGAGTTAGCTATTTGTAGCAAATGAACAGACAAATTGATATTTAATTATACGCTGTTTGCATCAAACTATTAATGTAATGGGTAACGAATTCATGTGTGCGCATGCGCTATATATCTCACTGCAGATGTACTTAACCGTGTCATGTGTACTACACGGTTTATTTATCATTTTAGCTGCCTAAATGCCATGCCTTGTACATCGTTTGATGTGAAGTCACAAAACTGTGGGGTTTCGTGTGACGTGTACGCTTGTGTTTTGGTGACGTTGGATCGGAAGAGTGGACTGGTTTTCTCGATGCGAGGGACCAGTTCTTAGCGACCGTCGGGTCTGTGATGTAAGGGATCCTTCAGCAGACTGCGAGGAGCGGACCATGCGTGGGTGCTTCTCTTGCCATTTACTAGAGCGCGTGGGACCGGGGTTAACATCTTGGTCGACAAATGGGCGCCACGATAGTTATAGTGTTTCATGTTGTTTCTACAATTGCATTTCATAATTTCATTCATATTGCTGTATCGTTATGTGAACGATCGATAGGTTCATAATTACGTTTTGCTATATCGTTGTGTGAACAATCGATAGGTTAATAATTTCATTCATTCCTATCGTTATATGAACGATCGATAGGTTCATAATTTCATTCATCCCTATTGCTATATCGTTATGTGAACGATCGATAGGTTCGTAATTTACACTGCATATCAATATCGTTTTATGAACGATACGTTCAAATTTACATGCTTTTCTAAATCGTTATTTGAACGATACATTCAAGATTCTTTATATTGGGGTGTAGGTCAATTTTATTTTGTTGATCGGTGATAGGAATTCACGTTTGTTTTGAAACTCCATTTGTTAATTTCATGGTTTTGAGTTGTGGTTTTCTCGTCGAGTTAATTGTTGATAGTTCCATGTTAGGAACTTTATAATTTTCCTTATCTTTTTGTTTCTAATGGTGTCAAATTTCTTTATATTTTAATTGCGTTTATAAATAAACTTGTAAACGCAGTTGCTTTTGGTGTCTTCCCTAATCCAATCCCAACCAGCCTTCATCCTGTGACAGGCGGAATGTTCTTTCCTGTGTAGTTTTGTCATAGCTTAATTTCATTTGTAATTGGGTAGACTGATTGAAACCTTCGAATCACAATTTCACAGCTTTCATGTGACTACGCGTTCCACACCTTTACAGAAGACGAGCATTTTGAATGATGTCCATGGTTAATGTTTAGATATTTCATAGGAATGGATTCCATAGCATACTTATATAGTTGCTGAATGCGTACGATTCGCTGATTTGAAGGGACATTAGTATATAAACATGTGATTTTTAACGGACGTGGGTCATTCTTTAAACTTGTGATGGTAAATAGCGTATATATGGCAACGAAATTGTGCAGTAGTAGTAAGAGGAGGGGGGAATTTTAGCAGTTGTGATGAAAACATATATTTTGGTAAGTGTATACACTCTAATAGCAGCATGCTTACTTCTAGTGGTGGAGGTAGTATAATAGAAAAAGTGGAGAAAAATAAAGATGATCATTATTTGATTCTATAAGACTACTATCATCAGCAGCATAATAAGTATATTAACTTATATTTTTTCTTAAATCGCAAGCGTGTATTTGTTATCTAACCAAACTGTTGTATTCTCATTAGGGCAGATAATTTCTCTCAATCTACGGTCAACAAATGCAAACAAGGTTACGTGGATTGACAACGACCATCGAAATCGTGCTCATCATTGAAAGTAATTTCATTCCTATTGCCTTTTGGCATTTACGTAAAACCGTCAATTGTACATTGATTACATGAAATGCAACAGACCTGTTTTATCCACTTGAGGGCACATAAGATATTTCCAATCTATATCGTGGCAATGGCAGGCAAATGTCTTTTGGATACCCATCAACAGTACCAACATAGATATCAGGAGTTTTACTGGCCTGTCCGTCAAACAACAGCGTTAAAAAAAAAAATTAAAAAAAAAAAAAAAATCTGATCATGACTCTAAGAATGTATCGGCAGTTGTAGTTGAAATTGAGCACACACATCATTTTTTTTATTTACTTAAACATCATTTGAATCCGCTCTGTTAATGTATGCCAACAAAGTTAACATTGAAAATGAAATAGTAAAATATGTTTTGATTTAAGCTTTAACATTTATGTGCAAACTGTAATATTCATGTTTACTGTTTCTGTACCAAACTCAAATAAGTAGCAAGTAATAATGATTGCAGTTTTGTGTGATGTGTGATTTTGAATTCTAACGTAGCTTTAACAATTTTTCAGTCATATCGCTACGATGTCTGCAATGTGGCAGTTTATAGTGATGTCTTGTACTGGGGCATCATGCCGCAGACATGTAACATGATGTCCCACCCAGTCACATTATCCTGACACCGGGCCGACCAGTACTAACACTAACCTCTTAATGCTGAATGCCAAGCGAGGCAGCTGTTAGTACCATTTTCGTTTGTAAGTCTTTGGTATTACTTGGCCGGGGATCGAACCCACGACCTCCCACATCCTAGGTGGACGCTCTAACGATTGCAGTTTTGAAAGTTACAAGTGTTCTATTCTGATCAATATCATATTAAATGAATGGTAACGCTCAAGAGTTTTAATTTCTAGCGTGTAATCACTTTAAGGCAAAATCATGATTAACAATGATTGCATATTTACTGACCATTGGTTATGTAAACCTTGACAGGATCAAAATGTTGCATTATTGCTATATTAATATGAAATTTACCTTTTCTCAGCTGACGAATACTACCACTTTCTGTTTGAACCATTATTGAAGAAAGGAACGGTCTGCATAAACTGATACCATATACTTTGTTCTGAGTTGCTTCCGTTTATAAAGCCCAAATCAGATGTAAATGAACTCTTATCTTAAAGGTCAAAAGGACACGACATTGACGTATAAATTGTATCATTCGAGATGTGACCACTGATCTGTATCCACCGTGTTTTGTTGTTCGACAGGATAGGACATATATGATCACTTATACTGACGTGCAATGAACAGTAAAGAAGGTCTATCAGATGTTATACAAACATTCAGCGTCATACTTTGATTTTGTTTTGTTAGGGTAGTGGAATAGCTAGAACAATTACCATAAAAAGACGTGTGACGCTGTACTGAGCCCACACCAGACAAACACAGTATTGGCTAATAGTAAAATAACATTTATTTGTGAGGATCTTGCTCAGGTTTGAATTGTCTTTGGTTCAATGATGCTCTAGCCAAATTTCACCTACTTTTGTTTGCAGTCGAGAGAGGTTCATAGGCTATTTGTTTAAATTTAAAAGTACAGCTTCCACTTTCAAAAATAAGGGGAGTTATATTCTTATATAACCTATATAAATTATTCAATACACATTAATAATTTATTGGATTCTCTTTTAGCTGTGATGTAATTCATATATTAGATACAATAATTTGCAGAATATATAAACTGTCGAAGTGACGATTCTGCTGAAGTGAATATCAAACGTTGAACATACATGCATGCATACATACATACACATATACATACGTACACACACAAACATGTTCGTTGTATTCACAGTTGGATAGTTAATTTCAAGCTTCGACATTAGGATGAAATTTCTTAGGCATAGTTTGAAAGGTTGGTGATTTGACCAAAGTAGCATTTTAATGAAAAGGCGTGTTGTGTGCGATTAAAATGTTTGACGTAGCTTCACAATTATTCAGTCATATCGGTACGATTTCTGCAGTGTGGCAGTTTATAGGGATGTTTAGCAATGGGGCAGACATGTAACACCATTAGGCATATTTCGAAAGGGTGTACATTTGTTACAAGTAGCTTTGGTGTGAAAAAACCCAAATCGGCATACGTAGATGGGCAAAACACAAACATGAAATACAAAAAGTTGGTTATCTCCTAATTACCATCGTTCAGCCTCTATCGTAGATAATCATATTACATGTGATGCTCACATTATTATTCTCTGGTGGTCATTTGAAACAAAATATTTAGAAGCGTTCTAAATAAGCAGACTTTTCGATGGCTGTTTAAATTACAACATGCCTCCGGTGTCCTAGTGGTAGAGCATCCACCTTGAATGAAGGAGGTGGCGCGTTTGAACCATGGAAAAGTCATACCATAGACTTAAATAAATGATGCTAACAGCTGCCTCGCTTGACGCTCAGGATTAAGAGGTTAGTGTTTGGAATGGTCAGCCGTGTCGGGATAATGTAAATGGGTGGAACATCCTGCTACATGTCTGCGACATGATGCCGCAATGTTAAACATCACTATAGACTGACACACTGCAGACATCCTAGTAATATAACTGAGCAATTTGTAAAGCCAAGTTAAAAATCTGAATCGCCCCCACACGTACACACACATACCCACCAACCCACCCACGCACACACACGCAACACGCCAAATATTACCTAGAAAATCGAATATTTAGTTTAGTATATTTGGCTTTTTGATCATGCAAATAAGCTTGTACATTTTCTAAGTTAGTAATCAGTACATGATTCAGTTATGAATGACATGAAACAAGATAGATTGATGCCGGTGGTCCAGTTAGATATACACGACGTAACGAAGGACGCATATGCCTCGTATAAGTACACACATTATTAATATATGCATCAACACAAGTCTTTATTAAGCTACAGTATATCCCAAAGAAATAGGTTCCAAATTTTAATGACTAACATGCCTTAAAAGCTAGTATCTTAAAAACATTTTCTTTTTCTAAGAATAATTACATTGGCTAGTTCGTTTTATTTGATTTTATAAAATTTAATTGGGATTTAGTGATGATTTCATAACTTAAATGGGTTCATGCAATGATTGTATAATTTTCAAGTGGGTTTAGATATGATTTTATAATTTTGAAGTGGGTTTATATAATGTTTATATAATGTTGAAGTGGGTTCAAGTATGATGTATAGGTTTGAACTGTTTATTTTAAAATGTATTTATACTTTTGAGTTTGTTTAGGGATGATTTTATAATTTTGATGTGGGTTTATTTAATGGTTTTATGAGATAGCTGAGTAATTTGAGGCACATCAAAATTAAATGATACAAATACAAAATGTGTGACTCTGAAACATGGTTGGTCACGACAGCCGCTGTACAGTACGGAGATTCCGGAGGATTAGTGCTACAACTTGTATGATGTTAATAATGTAATGTTACTTGTTATTGAAGAATAACTGCATAAGTTATTCAAAACATTTTATTAAATACAAAACATCAATACCGCATAGAAAGGCAGTAAAGACTGCCATGAAAGAATTTTTTCCATACAACATAAACCCTAGTGAAAGTATAATATCAACCAGCTGTTGGAGTATATCAGTTCTAATCCTATGTGGCTAAAACATATTTTACTTTGTAAGACTGCAAATCATCGTAGTATTGTCAGAAGCGTACTTATTTTCAGTCTGACCGAAACTTAACTTATCTATTCAGCAAAAAATTTTATCGGTCATTTGGCAAGTGTGTTTTATGTGCATTATTCATCTCTGATAAATATATATTCCTTAGTGTTTGCATCCCACTCGATGTTTAACTGCCTGGTATATTAATAATATATCTAGAAGGGTGTAGGCTTCCATATCGACCACTCCAATTTTTATCAAAAGGCTCCCTAATGTCAACATGATTCTTTCACCTTATCAGCTGTAGTATGATAAATCAAAGTTTGTTACAGTTTTAAGTTCACAGCTTATAATAATTAACATACACATACCTTATTCATCTACTATTCGGTAAAGGCAATTTCATCTTGGTGGGGGATAATATTTTCTTTCAAGCTGAAATATGTTCTATTATTTTTGTTTGAGATCATTAATGTGTTTACGTGTGTGTGTGTGTGTGTGCATGTATGTATGTATGTATGTATGTATGTAAGTATTTGTGGTCGCAATTCATGGATTTTCATATACCCAAATAAGTCAATGAAATATCCGTTACAGCTCAGTTAACACCAGATTTTTCCCCCTTTTTAGAGCATGAACCATTGTGAAAAGACAGTAGTTGTAGTACCTTAATAAATTCCAAATAACACAAAATATCTAATCGTAGCATGCATGATTGCAGGAAGGTTTTACAGTTGATGAAAATATCTGATCATTCACACCGTACGCATAGTTTGGTTATATCTGGCTATGTTCATAGCCCGATTATTCTAATTACCCTGATTAGATGTAGATTATCATTGATCATTCATGTGCTGATATAATAACACTTATATGATAGTGCTTGTTAGTCATTAATTGTTGAATATATATATATATATATATATATATATATATATATATATATATATATATATATATATATATATATATATATATATATATATATATATATATATATATATATATATATATATATTGGGAATGTTTGTTTAGAGGAACCGTACAAAATACAATTCTTCAACTCTTCAACCAAGATGCATCTTATATAATATACATTCAGGACAAAGTGCGAAATTGGGAGATCGAAAGTTAGTGTAATTGTTACCAGGTCTGGGCAAGGATAATATAGTATTATTTTCATATAGATGACGCTTTTGAACTTTTGAACTTAGCTAACAGGATGAGATCTTATCATGCCGCTTATCAAAGCAACATGGGGTCTGGCCGCTGGTATAACGAAGTAAACAATATGTTACAACTTGAACAACAGCGACAAAATAACAATCTATGACCAAGGCGTTTGTTCATTTCTATCAGGTGTTGCCTCAAAACAAAGGTTAAACTAGATCCGTGTATTTACTTTTAAATGAATTATTTGAATGACGTTACGGTACTAATTCGAGCGAAAGAATACTAAACACTGCAATTCGTTTCATTCAAACTTAGAAGGTGTTTCATGGTTGTCCTCTTCCCCGACGATTAGCGTATTCTGCATTGATGATTTTTTGATATTTTGGTGACGAAATTGCTGTCAGTAGCAGCAGGGAAGTCGTACAGACCAGGTGGCTCAGATAAAATTAAGCCTCCCACCAAACATTTCTCCGTAGAAGCCTCAGATTTCAAAAATAAACCTTCCTACGTAAATTAATCCGCGAAAATTCGACCCAGGATGCAATTTCAGACATAAAAAAAAACAACAAAATTTAGGGGGGGGGGTAGTAAAATTTATTTGTGATTGCAAGATTGGGCTGCAATTTTATGAGTAAATCTGATCAAGACCGATTCGATACCTACTACGTGGATCATGAAGATTAATCGTGACAAATCCGTGCGGCGTTGCCTGAGCGTGACTGAAGAAATTTTTGAATTTATTTATATCCATGTCGCCATTGCACCAAGTTTGATGAATATTCCTCAGCGTGTGAGTATCAACGCCATTGAATACCGATAAAATATTACAATTATCTCTAATTACCTTCGGAATTTGCGTATATCGCTGCGTCACGTAAATCACATCGGTGTTCTTGTGTCGGCCACGCGAGAATATCCTAGCTGGGTTAGTTTGCTTATCCAGCATTACATCATCGAATACGACAAGATTATTAACATCGCCATCTAAATTCTCCACTGATGGAGCCTCATTGATATCCGTTATAAATTCTATCGTGCCATCCTCAGTATTATCGCTAAATTCTTTTAATACCTGATAACATCGCTGATCATCAACAGACGGCGCAACCAAATACAATTTGTCCCATTTTAACCATCGCATAATCAAATTTAGCAACAATTGCGTTTTTCCAGAACCAGATGGTCCAATGATTATCATTCTAATCGAATTTGGTAATGCCTCGATATGTTTTACTTGCTCGCGTTTTTTTGTGGCTGAAAAATCAATTACATTCATGTTATTAGAATAACATGGATTCATATTGTGTTAAGTGTCGCACTCGAACTGCTACGATAAATCCAATCGAAGTCGTTACACGCAACAACAGAAATGCAATCAAGGGAGAATGTGAAGTTTGCAAGACAATTAAGTTTAGATTTGTAAAAAAAAAAAGTAGAACCGGAGGAGACATCGCAACCTCCTTAACAAATCTGCCTGGAGCTCCTTGGGCGAAATATCCCGGAGAGAAACATTTACCAGGATATAATTACTGCGGACCTGGTACAAGGCTAGATATAAGACTTAACGATAATAATCAACCAAATCCTGGCGAGGATCCAGTAAACGCTATCGATAACGCATGCTACTATCACGATCTTGCATATCGCAGCGGAGATTTACAACAAAGACATCTCGCTGATATTAAATTAATTCACGCAATAGATGCTATTCCTGATAAAAATTTCAAAGAGAAATTGGCAACTTGGTTAATAAAAGGCGCGATGAAAGGTAAATTAGTACTAGGTGCTGGTAATTTATAATGGAGCAAATATATTATTCTCCGCGAGGATTTTGGCGAGGAAAATCAGCAATTGCCAAACTTGCTAAGGCAGCAAAAGTAAAGCAATCTGTCGCTGAATCGTGGCTATCGAGACAAGCAGTCTGGCAAATTTATCTTCCTCCGCCTAAGAAAATATCATATGCGAGTTTCTCTGTCAGCGTCCCTAATGAAGTCCATCAGGCTGATCTTATGTTTCTTCCTTACGATACCGTCGACGGAGTCACATATAAATACGTGTTGACGGTTGTTGATATCGCTAGCAGATACAAGGAAGCGGAACCGTTATCGAATAAAACAGCAACAGAGATTGCTAAGGCGTTTAGCGAAATTTATTCACGATCTCCATTAACATGGCCGAAGCTTCTCCAGGTTGATCCAGGTCGAGAATTTCTTGGCGCGGTTACTTCACTGATGAAAAAGAATAATGTTAAAATCCGTCGCGGTATTGTAGGTGTTCATCACAATCAAGCTATCGTTGAGAGATTCAATAAAACTCTTGCAGAACGATTATTCGGATATCAATACGCGAGAGAATTTATCCAAGATAAACGATCTCACGATTGGGTAACAAGATTACCTCACGTGATTAACGCACTAAATAACGAAGTAACACGAACAATATCAATGAAGCCCGCAACTGCAATTACAAAACCAAATATACCACTAAAGCGAAGTTCCACAATTCCGCCTGTGCTAGGTAGTGTTATTGTAAGATATTTATACAAGGAAGGAGAAGCCGAGGGTGGCAGAAAAAGAGCAACTGATCCAACTTGGAGCGTTACGACACATAAAATATCAGCCGTAACAAGATCATCAGGAAGGCCAGCAATTTATTTTCTAGATTCACTAGCACCACAACGCGGATTTACCAAAGAAGAATTACAAATAATACCGAGAGATACTCAATTACCGCCATCTTCGTTAATGTGAAATTTAATTCTACCTAACTGAGATAATTTTCTTACTCGAGAAACTGCTAGATAAACTAAATTCGACCAGGAAATTCTATCATCGACAAGCCAGACCTGACCATCTACTGTTAATCCCTGTGACGAGTGTATCGTTGCTGCGTATCCGAGTTTCCATGGCGATCTTTCTGCGTTTATTGCATCATTGACAAGATTAATATCAACGAAAATAATATCATTCAAAACTAATATTTTTTCTTCTCCACATGGCAAAATAACATTGATATTTTGTTTCCTAGTATCAGTTGGCCTATAACACAACGGCACCTGCAATGTTGGAAATTTATCACAATGAAGTTTGAATAATATTTCCTGAATAACATCGCGAACAATTTTTCTGCTAGCAACAATCAGATGATCTGGACGCCACAAAGTTAGAAAATTATCCATCGAAGTTTCGTCGATTATTTTTCTCATCACATCACATTGAAATTTATTAGGTTGCAATCGAATCATTTTTTTAAACTCGGTCAGTAAAATATCATTAGATTTATAATCAGCGTCAATTTCTTCATAATAATCTACAAAATTTCTAAGCCACCTGTGAGGAGATTCACCATCAATAGGATCAGGTTGGCCGTGATCTCCGCACATTATTACAGCGGTATTTTTTTCTTCTAGCCAACCCAGGAATAATTTTAACACAACTAAATTTACCGTGCAAATTTCATCAAATATTATAATCTTGTTGATATATTTATTTCCCATTCGAGCTGAATCCCACAATCCACCGCTGTACTTGAAATAACTATGATACGTACAAGAATTAACGCCACGCTGTTTTATTTCTCGCGCTAATCTATGAGTTGGAGTCAACACGATCATATCAGAGTTTGAAAATAAGTTTATCGCTCGTGTTGTTTTACCACTACCACCAGGACCATTTAGGTAAACGAATTTGTTTCGTGAAATCGGATCAAACGCAGATACTGCTGTTGATACTTCATCACATTTATCTTTATGAAACTTATCGCAATCTTCCACATCCGCGTCCTCGCAATAATCTAGAATATCCTCGTTTTTTATTCTCCAAGTTCCCCAGGAACCATCGGTGATTAAATTTTCCAGCCTGCACTGAAATTTCTTATCGATATAAAACGAATCCGTTGCAACCCTTACCGCGATATCAGAAAATTTATTTATCATCGACAGCAAATTGATACTCACATAAGCGAGCATCGATGATCTTAAATGAGTATACTGCGCTGACTCTCCATCGAGATAAGTGATCACTGTACCTAACTTCGTTCCATCAATAATAATATTTTCTCTGTTGCAAAATATTCCACGCGATACTGTATCAGCAATAATAAAATCCATCTCGGCATCATTGATAAATAACCTAGCGTGGCGATGTTTATGATCAACTGATCCTCCTTGAGTAAATTTACCAATTATTTTTCTTCCAATATCTTTCGCGTTTTCACAATCTGTCGGCAACCACACCTCGGTTTGCTTTCTATACGATATAATTGCTTCACTTACCGTCAATGATATTAACATCGACGAATCCAACATAAATCTCAACAATACCGTAGGGACCCATCTTCGCTGAGATAAATGCCGACCAAACCAAATATAACAAATTTTATGCAAATTTTCAGCAAGTTCGAATGAAGTAACATGAGCGAATCCTGTCATGACAAAATCAGGTAACGGTCCGTTAATTGCCACTCTCGTCATTTCGTTGGTGGGATGGCCGAATTTAGCAAAGTAATCCGCACAATCGCCATATCCGAGAAAACTTCCAGGATAGCATGCGCTCATATCAACAGAAATCATATCTTCGAAATAATACTTGGTATTCCATAATCCTCCATGGCCGTATTCGATACAACTAAGTTGAATATCATTAAGAAACTCATTCCTCGTAGGTTTCCATGAATTTCTTTCTCTAGCAGCATGAGCGGCAACAGATGGAACAGTAAAACAATTTGTCAGTAACTGATCTGGATTTGATGAATACTTCACCGCGATATTTCTCATTGATTCATGTAATATTTCATCACGGTAAATATCTCCGCGTGGCAAGATAAACTGATCATACCTTTCTTCGCTCGAGAATAACCAAATCGATATTGGATCGGACTTGGCTAATAGTTTGATAAACCTAAACATGGCATCGGAATTATCTTTCCCAGATTCCACGGGATAAAACTTAACAACACGATCTCGCGGGAATATCATTACCGACTGACTCCACGCATGTGAATTATGATCAACAATTTCGATTGGTGTTCCTCGAGAATTATACGGCGACGAATATAATATTTCACCCGATAGCGTTTTTACTGTGATAGGAAATTTAAGTTTCTTACTTAACGCAGCAACATCGTCAATCGATGCGCCATCAGTAACTGTCTTTGCCCATGAATTAATTTTATCCAATCTCAATTGAGTCAGACCAGATCCACGTCGTGCATTTTTCATGTGCTCGATGACGCGCTCAGCTACACAATTTATTTTCGGTGATTCCCTCATCGTAGGTAGGTTTTTCACATCAGGATTATTATTCAGCCGATAAATTCCATAGACAACAGCACTAGAAGGATACGCCCTAGCATAATAAGGACCATCAATCCCTAATAACAATCCTGGTTTCGAATTTTTATCAAGAACAACATTTTTCTTACCGCCGCGTACCGGATCTCGTTTATCACGAATAATCCAAATGTCATCGGGCATTTGTGCAATAAATTTTATTCCGAAAATAAATCTCTCTTCTTTGTGTGAGTTTTTTATATGTTCGATTATCTTTTTCGCTCGCTCCAAATTCATCGTAGCATCAACAAAGTTAGTTTTCCATGTCGACCAAACATGAATCGCTCCATCATCAAAAAATTCCTTCTTCGCACTATCAACTTCAGGAATGATATATTCTGCCTCATCAAGATCAAATAAATCCATTATTATATTTTAGACAAATATCTAAATATAATGAAGCAATGCGCGTGGATAACAGTTGGATCAACAAAATCGTGCGATAAATCCTGCAGAGGTGAATATTGTGGCGCTCACATATACGAAATTCGACGAGGTAACAAAGGACCACAGCGATGTTTAATTTGTCAAGTTGGCATTCGAGGAAAGACACGATTGTGTTTCTCTTGTGGAGGGAAAAAATATCGTGAGTTACGGAGATATTATGAGAAAAGATCCTCCTCGGTAATAAAATGCGAAGAAGATTATATTAATCGTTTCAAAGCAAATTTCGATTTAAACAAAGAGAATATCATATATGGAAATGAAATCAGCGATTCCCACAATGAAAATCACATGCGAGTATAAATCGCATCCCATCATCGAAGGTTACGAAGCATCTGAGGATGGTAATGTCAGAAACATCAAAACAAAGAAACGTGTTGGTAGTATTTGTAATTCGGGATATCTCAAATTTACAGTCCATAAAAGAAATGAAAGAACAGAATGTTATTCGAATCATAGATTTGTGTTCGAATGCTACAAAGGACCAATAGAGATCGGACTTGTTATCGACCACATTGACGGTAATAAACTTAACAATAAACTTTCCAATCTGCGCGCGGTAACCCAGAGTGAAAATTCAAGATTTGGTAATAACCGTGGATTTCCTAATTATTCGAGGACTGTTAAATCAGTGAATCAAGCAACAGGTGAGGAAATCGCGTTTACATCGATGTCTGCAGCAGCAAAACATTTCGTTATTGACTCGCATTCAGTAAAACGAGTGGCAGAAGGAAAATACAACGCAACATTTTCTTATGATGCTGATTCGTGGATCAAATTCTCCTATGTACCAATAATATTTGATTCGGAGAGTGACGAAGAATAATTGAATATCTCCGCAAAACAAAAAAAAAGATTAATTTTGAAAATTTCCCTGGATTTTATTTATTTTTTTCGCCCATTTTTTCCTGGGAGATAGATTTGGAAAATCTCGCTCACGATTTCACCAAAAGATTGATACTTACAGTTTCTCCTCGTATATCAAGTAAATTTCCTTTCTGATCCGTTAGTTTGAAATTTATTCTCGTCAACAATCGATTATGACATCGCAGGTAAAACGGATTCATTGGTTCTTTTATTATCAAATAACCAGGAGATGCGCTAGGTGAAAATGAATACAATACAAATCCCTGATTCGCTTGATTCGACACTGACGAATCAACATTATAGCTACCCTCGACAACATCCGCGTGAAGATAAATCGCGATAACTTCCGTTATATTAACGATACCCGGCGATATGTGCCGTCCACCTTTGTCAGGATCGTTATTGTGTTTAAGAATCAATTCTGAATGTATTTTCTTGGTCCATGCGGCATGTAATTTCGGAAATAAATCATCAATGGTATCAGTGACGGATTTTCTCATCGCATCAAAATCAGAATTGGGAAATTTGAAATTTGGCAGTGTTTCCTCGGTTAATTCAAATACTCTCATGAATTTTTGTTTTTCTCCTGAGTTTTTGATCAACTCGAATTTGCTAATAGGGAGAACATAGTCGGCAATTGATATATCATCGACTATCGCCTGAATAAACATATCATGATAATATTCAATATCATTCGCAAGTTGATTTAAAATTTTCACGTGTTTTATAATTTCGCTACATGAACCAGATTTATTTAGGATGCATTCATGAAATGATCCTCGCAATAAATTTAATTGTAATTCGTGTTCTTGAATAAACTCGTCTAGAGTTCTTCTTACCAAGATACCGTCTATGGGGGCTATTATCCTGTTAATGTTGGTAGCGTCGAAGATTTTCACATCTGGGGGGATTTTAGGAAGAGGCAGCCATGAGAGAATTCTTTCGTTAATAAAAGTGAAAGCGAACATTACTAGGTTAATTTTGTGGTTATTCATGAGATTGATGGCGCTGTGGATCAAAGGTTTGTGTTTGATATCTCCATACCATCCTTCGTCGGTTGTAAAATCCGATTTTTTTGGTTCCGGTAGTTCTGGAAGGGTTTCATCATACCAACCTGGAATAATAACATCCGATTTTTTTGGTTCTACCAGAGGTGCGACCTCGGGCCAACCTAATATATTTCTAATCGATGATTGGTAAATATCTACCACGTACGGTGATTTCACTTCTATCATTGACGATAGTGTTGGATCATGTGAAGATATCTTTATTCCCGGAGTAGCATCGCCGGTTAAATTTGATATTCTGGTAGTAAACTCATTATTCAGCTGATCAATTTCATAACTGCCCGTTGGTATACCAACGACGATCCAATCCGGTGTTCCATCGGGTTTATTTTTATTTGCAAAAACAAGTGAATTATTTGGCATCAAATTACCGAATGATTTTGATCTAACATTAGGCCAGCTATTGTAGACGCGCAATTGTGTTAACGCAATTTCGTTGACGCTGATTGGTGTTGAAAAATTAATGCTAAATTCTGGTTTCGTTGAACTTATCGATATTAACGTTGTTGTCGGCGGCGTCGTGTTTGTCACGATCTGGGCTAGCTCGGACATTATTAATATTCATTTGTTCAATCTCCGAGTAGATACTGATAATCGAAGAAAATTCTAGATCGGATATAATACCGTCATTAAGACTCTCCGAAAGTAACGATGATAATTTTGAGTACGCGTCATTGATCTTAGTTAGTTTACTTTTGTACGAAGATAACTTTTCACTTGTGCACGAAGATATTTTTTTTGCGATGATATTTAAAACACCGGCGATTGTTGTTGTTGATGATATTATTATTGTTGCTACGATTGGCGCTATCATTGTTACCGCGGATAGAATTATTCCTGCACCAGCGACTACAGCTGATACTGCGTAAACAGCAACATCAATAGTAACTAATCTACGTTGATATTTCTTTATTTTTATCTGATAATCGTCGAGGAGTTTTTTTAACGAATCCTGCCATGATCGCGCCTGATTGTAGCGGTAATCAGATGCGGTCATTTATTAGTTATTTATTTAACCAATTGTGTTTATTCCAAATAAATATTCGAAGATTACCTGACAATCAGCCAACATCATAGTTCTAGCTTGCGGTTCCATCCTAAATGTTTTTGTTTGATCTTCAAATATAGTAGTAATAAAAAAACCAGGACTATATTCCTGAAAATCAGTATATTCTTCGTCCATTATTACATTGAATTTTGGCATTGTGATAACATATCCTCGATATATGCCAGTAATTGGCGCGGTGAAGTTAAATGTGTTATTCTCAGGTGTCCATTTAACATAATATGATTTTACCACGAATGGAACATTGCAGGGTAGATTTTTTGTTTCTACTTCCTCTGGTATCGAAATTCGCGATAATCTTCCAAGGTTCATTGACGATATTTTTGTGTTGATTTCGTTGGTTTTTGTTGTTAAGGTAAGAAATTTCTCATTGATAGATTTTATTTCTCCGTAATACACTGATGGATCGAGTTTCTTATGTGTGAGTTCAAACATCTTGTTGATATTGTCGTTAACTTCCTTAATGGTTTTCTTTGTTTCATCATGTGATGTTTTATCGACCTTTTGTTGCACTAATTCACGTATCGCTTCGATATCATCGTTCGATACTTTACTCGCTGCGGAATTTGCATTATTTTTCTGATTCGTCAATATTCGAGCTGCGTTTATTTGCTCGATATCTTCATTGATTTTTGTTATTTTTTTATTAAGTTCGTCATGTGTAATTGAGGAGGTATCCGTAAATTTTTTTATATCTTCGTCAAGTTTTTTTCCAAGTTTACTTGATGCATCGTCGAATTATTTAATATCGCTAAATAGTTTGTTGAGTCGCTTATTTATTTTATCTTGGGCGTCGTTGTGTGATGCTAACGCCGTTGATAACTCATTATTTTTTTGTTTTATATCCGCGATATTGGCCTTCAGGGGTAACTTCGCTATAATATCGGCGATATCAGCAATAGATTTTAATACCATCTCCGATTGGCTAGTAAACTGACTGATATGATCATTATATTCTTCTCGCTTGATTATATCAGCTATTTTGATATTACTAGTTTGTAATCGCCCTTCGGTATTTTGAAAAACAGCAACTTCACCAGGATCCACCTCTGATAACGATAAAAGATTGTTAATATCACTCTTGGTTGCAAACTTTGATGTATCGATGTCGCCTACTACTTCCTTTTTTTCTTTTCTGAAGAGGGATCTACCGTAAATGTCAACCATGATATTTATCTAAGGTATATTCAAATAAAATTTTGCGATAAGGATTGGATGATTTTGAAATTGCATCAAGGACGTTAATTGACTCTGGACCGCATATTGGTGGATCTGCTAATGTTTGTGTTGGAAGCGTTGAATACCAAACCGGAAGTTTTAGTTTTGACACATATTTGATAAATTCGTTTGGTGGTGCTAATCCGTATGAGTCGAAGTAAACAACTTCGCGAGGATTAATCGCGTAAGCAACCCAGTGAGTGCCAGAACCGGAATTTTTATCGAGATTTATTATTCCTGTCTCGGTAGGATTTGGTTTATCCGGTAGTTGATCTCGCATAAATACGCCTCTGAAAAATTTTATTTTCTTTTTTTTTGCTTCACTTATTAAATCTAAATTTGAGGCTGGTAGGCTCGACTTAACCCGGATCCGTACGGGGGTCGTCTTAGGTAAAGGCCGGATCCTTGTCGTTGCTGCATCGCTTTTGCAAGAAGAAGAGGAGCAAGAAGAGGGAACATCCCTCCCTTTTTTTTGCGATATCTTCCTCCAACGATCTTTTTTCCTAATGCGGAACTCATCCCACCAAGTGCACCTAATCCTACTGCCTTTCCAATCATGGGGAGAGCAGCAGATATCAATCCCGGAATAGCGGCCAATAGCGGGAAAATACCACCTACTTTGATCATATCTCTGATTGCCCCTATTGAGAGATTCAGGCGAATACCAGTATTTGCTGATCTGGCTCTGGTGAAATGTCCATGTTGATTTTTAGTTAACGATAGTTTGTTAGGTCCACCGTGAAGCTGATTGCTTTTTAAGGTTAAACTTAAACCTCGTCGCGCTGTTGTTGCTGATTGAAGCTTTTTCACCTGACCGGGGGTCAGAGTTACGCTGACGTGATCGTATGGCATATTAATAATCACTTAATCTAAATTTAGAATTTATCACATGTTTCCGACGGGTGCGTCGATGACTCTCATTCTACCACTGATGCCTTCCAGGATCATTGTTCTATCACTGAGAATAACCGCGATTGCTCTTGCGTTTCCTCCTCCTGTGTTAATTCTTGCTTTGAAATGAATATCAACAACCGACTGCTTTACCAAATCAAGATGTTCCAAAGAAAAATAATAGATGGGATAGAGAGTGTTAAAATCTAATTGTGATATTTGCAATCCAGTATCAATATTTTGATCGCGGCCCATGAAACTTAACAATCGATGATACGCGCGTGCCGTGGAATTGGTGACATAATCGATGGCTATTTCCTCGGTTGGCTCCTGTTGGCCGTTTATTCTCAATGAAACGTTTGTTGCCTCGAGTCGATCGAATATCATATGGCTGTGCAGTTGATCATTTCTATTCATGTTTTGTAGAGCAACAAAGATATGTCTTGGTGCGGAGGAGCCCTGCTGTGACGCAATTCGCCAAGTAAATATTCCGTTAATATTAACATTTTCGATAGAGTCAGTCATCGTTGTCAGCCAAGACATGATGGATTTTCCTCCTTGATTCATGAATGATAATAATTTTTCTTCTATGATCATCGATGGAACTATCGCTGGCATCCACAAGGTAATTTTTTCAAGGACAACTTTGCCGATATCAAGGGGATCTACACTTGCATCTCGCCAGATGGCTCTGTCATCATTGGCATCTCGAACGAAAGATATCGTATGCTTCGCTCCGTAAATAACTTTTCTGAAATGTCTGCAAAATCCCAAAATATGAGATAACGGAATTGCGCAGGAAAATCTTAAACTCGGACCAACCAACATAAGTTTTCGCGTGGCAAATCCGAGATTGTAATCGTCATTGACGCCAGTTATTAAAGCCATCTGAGTGGCTGGATTACCAGCTGGATCATTTGGTACAGCGATGTTATACCGATTGTGTTCAGCTTCATTAGAATTATCCTTGGCAAACATCATACTAGGACCGGCTGATCTGGTAAAATCATCCGAGTATCTTGCTAGTCCTATGATCGTCGTTGCTATATCAACATTATTCGTGATTGATTCAATCTCTTTTCCATCGATCATGTAAGTGGCATTCTTGAATAATGCCATAATACCATTATTGACAAATCCAACTTTAAAATTTGCTCCAAAGTTGGTATCATTGGTTCTAACAATTTTACCAACAAATTCGATATACGCCTCAGATGGAAGAAAATATCTTGTTGTATCGTGGACTTGAATTTCCTTCCGATTTCTTGAATCGGGCTCAACTACATCGTACGAGAAATATTGAAAATCTCGCACTGATGTATCCCTACCTACTGGTTCATCCATGTCAAATACTTCATTTGACACTTGTGCAAACATTTATTATTAATAATATCGTCTAAAACGAAGACCGCTGCCTGAAATGAAACTTGTATTTGCTAGATTTGTCCTAGCAACATCCTGCGCTAGATTTGTATTAGCAACTTCCTGCGCCAGATTTGTTATAGCAGCTTCCTGTGTTAGATCATTTATTTTTTTATTTGCCGCATCATTTATGACCTTACTAACTTCGGGTGGCATTTCTCTGGTGCTAGGTAATTTAACAGGTTGCTTTTTACGTACTAAACTTAATATTTTATTTTTGATAGCGTTGAAGCCTTTACTAGCCAAATTACCGATACCAGAAACAGCAGTCTCACCTATCTTTCCTATTGCTTTTAATCCTAGTTGTTTTACCATTGGTCCAATTTTAGGTATTACTCGCGTGACAAGACTTCCAATGATATCGCCGAATCCATTACCGTGAATATATTTGCATACTGGCAATCGAGAGTTTACTATGCGGACCTGATTAGGTCTGCGTTGATGTTTATGAACAATCATATTATTTCAATTGTGTTGATTTAATCGATGAGTTCATCGACAAACTCTTTATAAATGTGAGAATTGATGATACCACCACGGAATAATCGCTGACAAATATCTGATGCTTCGTTGACTATCTCACGGGAGTTATTTCCGGCTCGCTTTCCTCCGATTAATACTTCAAGGCGAGATACATCATTGACAACACTGTCGGGACAAACTGAATATCCACTTCCTGTTTTTTTTTGTTCTGGAGATTGTAATGGCGTTACGTAAAATAAATCGTCTGACGGCGTTGAAGATTTCTTCTCCTCCTCTGATGGTGACCCTGGTGATGACCCCGACGACGTCAGTGGTGAATATATATCTGGTGGAGGTGAAGGGGAACCGCCCCTAAGTGTTGCACCCTCCCCGGGGTGAATTCCCCATCTTAGTGGTTTTTCAGTGGGACCCCTGTAGTTTGACGCTGTTGGTTCCACAGGTGGGGGTCGCCAAGAAGGGAATGCAGAAGGTTCCCTTGGATATAATGTAGGAGAGAGAAGAGGAGAGTGGTGAGGTTCAAAAGGGAATGATTCAGGACTATCACTTTTAGGCGGTGAACCTTTATCTTTAGGTGACGAACTTTTACTTTTAGGTGACGAACTTTTACTTTTAGGTGACGAACTTTTACTTTTAGGTGGCGAAATTGTCTTTCTCGCACTCGCAGCTCTATATTTAATAACATCTGATGAAAATTTTCTAAAATTTTCATCATCATATTTTATTGGTTTTTCTATACTACCAAAATACATCATTGCTAGCCAATCAATTTCCTCAATTTTATCAGCATCAATATCTTTTCGCAAAAGTAATCTTTTATTTTCCGGAGAATTATCCGCAGCCATCTGAACTGTTGAATCATAGTTGCGAGTTAAATGCAACATGTTTTCATCCAAATAATTTCCAGCAGATATTCTAGGACTAAGAATAAACGAACTACTAGCCGGTGATGGTACATATTCGGGAACAATTATTGGTTCATCACTCTGATCTTTTTTCTTTTTCGATTTTCTCTCTTTTTTCTGTGGTGGAATATCTTCCTTTGGTCTAGCTCCTAATTCCTCTGGTTGAAATATTGGCTCCTGTGGTTGAATATCTTCCTGTGGTGCTGCTTTTCTTCCTCGTTTTTTAGTTTTTTCCTTCTTTTCCTGTTGTTTTCTTTCTTTCTCTAGATTTTTTTCTTCCTTCTCCTGTTGTTTTCTTTCTTCCGCCACTTGCTTATTAAATCTTTGTGTATCTCTTGCCGCTTCTAAAAATCTTCTGTAACGTGGATCCGTTACTACACTCACATGTGTTTTTCCCGTATAAACTTTATATACCATGCTGTACCAATTATCACGAGTCCCATATCTTTTTTTTCCTATTGGAGTCAAATATTCATTTCGATCGCTAAAATAATTTTCCGCAAAATCACCAATTTGTTCTATAGTATACAGTGCCGAGAGAGGTCGCGATATCATCTCCCATCCCTCCTCGGTAAAATTTTCTCTTAAATTCTCAATATTAAACTTTCCTTTTATCATTAAAGGTTTTCCTCCTCCAGGTTTTTTTCCTCCAGGTTGTCCTCCATCAGCAATTGCAAGTTGTTGCGCCGCTGCTGCTATTGCTAATCGCTCGGGTAATGTTCGTGATTGCTCCTCAATACCTTTCAACATAGGAAAGATTCCGCGTTTCTTGATATCTGGATCTTTTTCGTCGCCATATACAACTTGTTCAATTGTTCCGGTCACTGGCTTCAACCATTTTGCCGAAGTTTCTGAAATTCCATGTTGCATATCTTCGTAACCACGAACATTTCTCTTAAATAATCGTTTTGTCGGAATGAACTTCTTTAATGCCGCTAATTGCTCTCGCGCTAATCTGGCAGATTGAGGTTCTCCAACTGTGCTAGTTTTTCGACTCATCTTATTTTCAACTATATTGTTTTATTGTGAAATAAAATTAGTATCCGCAGCCCAATCTTGCAATCACAAATAAATTTTACTACCCCCCCCCTAAATTTTGTTGTTTTTTTTTATGTCTGAAATTGCATCCTGGGTCGAATTTTCGCGGATTAATTTACGTAGGAAGGTTTATTTTTGAAATCTGAGGCTTCTACGGAGAAATGTTTGGTGGGAGGCTTAATTTTATCTGAGCCACCTGGTCTGTACGACTTCCCTGCTGCTCTGTCAGTTGATGTATTAACTGTATGTAAATGACAATAATTCCCTACATATCAGTACTTCCACGTATATAAATTTTGAATTTATAGCTTTCACATCTGTATTAAATGAAATTCGGAATTTGAAGCTAACGTTTGACATTATTAAATTTGGAAAATAGCTGTAATGTAGTTACATGGGACAATGGAAATCGCCAGCACAGTTGAATGGGGGAAAAACTGGCTACTGCGCTGTGAATCTAATACAATCATATATGTTCCAAGAATGAATAAAGCTCATTAACACAAGAAACATAATCTAGGCAGAGTATTCTATAGTTAGAGCATATAACTGCAATATGATTGAAGATACGTATATATATATATATATATATATATATATATATATATATATATATATATATATATATATATATATATATATATATATATACAGAGAGAGAGAGAGATAGAGAGAGAGAGAGAGAGAGAGATTCTCTCCATGTTTAAGTTTAATGCATTTATATTCAATTTCAGTTATATAAATTATAAATAGACTCTCATAACAAATTTCTTTGTCAAGTAAATTACTTATAGTAAGGTGAGATTTCCACAGAGGCAATGATAATTTTTTGTATAAAGCAATCAATGCTAGTTTTACATTACTCAAAACTTTAACAGGTCAGTACAACTCTGTACAGAAAATAAAACACGTGTTTTCCATACATTCTTCAGTTTAATGTCGTCGAGCATTTAGTCGAGCATTTTAAAAACAAGATGGCGGACAAGGTGAACGTAATGCGTTCAATCTCTGGTAAATTATGGATGCCTGTAAGAGTGAAGAAAAGCGTATTTCATTCCAGTGTTGAAAATATGTTGTGTGAACAATTTGACAACAGAATAGATTGTGTACCATAATTTTATATAAACTACGTTTCAAGAAAAGTCGATCAAATTCAATTTTTCTTTCATACCTTTTTCGCGCGCCATTTTGATGCATCATGCTATGAATGGCTGTGCCGTTATCGTGTATTTTCGAATTTTCTGGTTAATCTTATGTGCTGTTGGAGATATGTTGAGAGACATGTGCTGTTGGAGACATGTTGGGAGGCTACATAAATTATGGTTGATGCTACTGTGTTTGCGGATGTTGGAGCTCGATGGGTTTATGTTTTCCAGTTTGTATGTCTAATGCCTCGAATAAACATTATACTTTATAAATACATGAGTATATATTTTTCATCTTTTGTAAGTTGAGTTCACTCATTATTCAGTAACCTGTTATATGGATAGTATATGCACGAGCAGTTCATTAACTGCGTCATTAACTGGGACAAGAGTGTCAGCATGTGCTAATGCTAATATGAGCACATAGCAGTTTAAGTAATTAGTACCTAGCATGTCCAGTATTGTATATATTCTTCTAATTTCCTACAAATTAGGGGCGATTACGTGACAAATGAATATAGTGATAAAACGGATACAAATGATATTCAGGATACCCAAGATTCTGATAGTGATTTACCGTGTGCGTCTCAATTAGAACGCTGTATTTTTGCAGAAATAAGAGAATAATATAGCAAATTGGACAAACAGTCATTCAGGAGAGAGATATCGAGTAGTCTTGACGTAACTCCCCTTCGTCATATTCGTAGTTCCTTGCATGCTATTGGTAGGCTAAGCTATTCAAGTTATCCTTCTGGTCGACCGGTGGAGAGGACATCGCGTTCTGAGAGTGTTCCAGTGAACGAAAAAATAGCAGACGACATGTATCCAATATTTCATTTTCTAAAGGGAGATCGTAACACTAGCGAACTAAAGGCATACATATCTAGGTATGGAAAAAGAAAGACGAACAGAACAGACAGTTTCAGTTGCTGAAAGAGTCCGCAATAAACTAGTCAAGAAATTGGTCAGTCGAGTGACGTGGATCAGTCTAGAGGTAATATACTAATCGGTGATTGTGGAGTTAATAGTCAAGTTGAGAGAGTTGAAACCAGCATTCCCATATTTCAATATGAAACATTTATTGATCTGAAACAATTTGTGAAAGATGAAATACACGTCAATTGTACAATTAATATGGAAGAAATGAAGAGAATGAGGAAAACCATCGTTCGTTTTGGATGAGATGATACAAAGTAAGGATGAAAAATTTTAAAGACTCGAAATGAGCATTGACAAGACAAGGGAGTCGGAACAGCGTTTGGAATCTGACCTACATGCAATGGCAGATGTGGTAAAGAGCCAGGCAATGATAATCGAAAAGCTACAAGTTGTAAACGAGAAACAAATTGAGACAGTAAGTGCACAGATGCGTGGAATTCAGCTCCAACTTAACAAACTTTATGCAGCTGTCTTGCTGTTCTGCAAATATGACCATATCTTCTTGCCCATCTTCAAATACATATGTTACACCAAATGCAGTTCCGAATACAAGAGTAATTGCTAGCCATCATCTAGAATCCAGAAATATGATTATGTCAGATCAACAAGAATATATAAATACCGGTTGAGGCATTTCCAGGCTACCAACATACAAGATTCGTACTGAAGGTTTGATGCAATCTCCAGTAGCACAAACCCCTAACACTACATCACCTACTGCAAAAAAGAACATTTGAAAAGAAAATTGTTGAGAAAGGAAATCACACTAATGACACTAATCAGAATCAATTATCTGATGCTAGAAATTCTCCACTGAAAAACAATGACATGAATGATGTGAATAATAATAATTCGAAACCAATTCAGGAACGAATCAGTACTTTGCCATTCAGTGGAATAAAGCGGAGTCCGAAAACAAAATCTTTGTTTTTATCTCGAATTAAAGCAGACTATGGCCCAGAAGAGCTAAATTACGTAATACGCAGACATGCATACAATCGAGGAGTAAAGATCGCAAATATTATGATTTTTAAAAAGTGGTCAAATATGACTGGTAAAACTTATACCGTTCGTGTCACTGTTCCGGAAAATCTGCTTACCAAATCTTTTCAACAGATTTTGACCGGAATTTGTATTAGCCAGAGAATGGTACTAGAAATGAATGACCCCGTGTCCCTAAATTTTATGTGGAAAGCTTTTGTTTAATTTTTGAATGACTGCTCTAAACATTATGACTTGGATTGCGAAAGGCATTATGACAGGAACGCCCCATATTTGTTCATTACTTCATATGGTATATATTGAATGCATACAAGAGCACTGGCTCTATCCAGAGCAACTGCAATGTTTTCAAAGCATTGACGGAAAATGTACCGCTTTATCGAGACCGGATAACATAAATGATACATGTCCATGGGAAAGAAAGCGTCCCTCTGATTTAGAGGAACTGCAATATTCTATCGGAAATCATTACCGGTTCGTCCTATGAATAACAACGGGAACGACAGAGTTTATGAAGTTGAAATTAGCCTGCGCGCTATCACTGTTTTTGCTGTGTGTGTAGTTTCCTTCCACAAACGCCTCATTAGATGATTATAAAGAAATAAAGGAAAATGTGGAATAACTTTTATGATGAATATAGTCAAAAAGGTTTAGTGATTATCTGCAGTGACTTTAATGCGGAGCTACAAAAAAGTGATTCCAAAAAGTATAAATGGTAAAGGTTACATACTTTAATCCTTTCTTAAAAATGGGCATCTAATGTCAACATGTGATATTTTCCCTTCTGGAATACCAGGATATACATATTGTTCAATTAACGGCAAACACACGTCATTGATTGACAACATTTTGATAGCCCCTTCCAAAATAGATTTAGTCCGTAGTGCCAATATTGAAGATGACCATTATCTCAAAAGAATCAGAAACCAGTTAAACAAGGCAAAATACCAGTACAAACAGGAAAGATTCAATGAGCTGGACAAAACTGCAGGATGACGGGAAAGTTTACAGGATAATAAGACTTCATAAGAAGGGACAGAGAAAAGATATTTCTGAACTAAAAGTAGAAGGAGAAATAATAATGGACCCTGCTTTGATTCGTGACAAGTGGCGTCAACATTTTACAATTTTAGGCACTAAATACCAGATATTCATTTTAACGAATCGTTTGCATCTGAAATTAGAAACAAAATGAAGAATATTCTGGATTCATATATTGATGACGGAGTAGATAAGCATATGTGTGAAACCATATTACAGAAAGACACTGAAGAGACTGTACGAGAGATGAAAAAAAATAAATCATGTGGACATGATAAAATATATGCAGAGCATTTAATATTTTACGGTCAATCGATTATTACTATATTGTGCAAAGTGTATAATAGCATACTTTCCTTGGAAACGGAACCTAACTACTTCAAAACTGCAAATGATATACCTATCTTTAAATGTTGGCAAAAAGACAGAGAAGATATGAATAACTTTTGAGATATCTCAATGGTTCCCGTTTTCAAAAAGTATTTGTAAAAATATTGTTGAAAGCGGTAATTCGTTTTAGTGAAATGGCACAATTCCCTCACCCATAACAACACACACACACACACACACACACGCGCGCGCGCGCGCTCGCTCACACACACACACACATACTGATTTTTCATGTAAAATTGTTTAAATAGAAAAACCAGCATACGGAACATAGTTGAATATATTAATATAAATCGGTTGCATTATTTCAAAGCTCCGAGCACCCAGTTAGCAATGTCGAGGTATTTTCTAATCAACTATTTGACCATAGTACAGAGCCTGTGAATTTGACTGTTGAGCTACAATGTTATAGCTCAAGGAACATTTTTCAACAGCGGGTATATCTGATTGTCTACATTTTTGCATAAAGACCCCGTTTATAACACACACACACACAAAACAAAACCAAATAGGTAGTTATATGACTTCAGTTAGCTAATAGCCTTCTGAATATTCATAAGATTCGGGAATTTTCTGTTTGACGACATGTGATTTTTTATCTCACCATCACTAGAATAAAGATGATAATTAGTTAATAGAGGATCACTGTGATGAATTCTTTTTTATTGATCCAAAGAGGGAACGAAAGTGAAACCATCCAAAAGCCTGACCCATAATAGTATCAGCTAAAGGAAACCAATTCCCGATCAACATGATTCTCAAGTGCCTTCTTTGCTATAGCTCTAATAACTGCATCAACTTCACAAACTGTGTATAAATCAGGGATTTCGTTTTCAATACGGTCGACTTTCTGTTCTAAACAAGGTTTGTTAGTTGGCTTAACCGCATACTAATCTCCAGCTAGGACATTGCCGAGTAAAAAATGAATACCCTCAATAGGTAAATAGAACAATGCCCCAACTCATTTAAAAACAAAATGTAATCACAATAATATTGTTGTTTTGAAATGGCACTGGTAACTTTATATTCAGGTCTGTTGAGGTGTATCGCATATTTCTTTAAACAAACCGGTAAGATCGAATAGAATATATAGCATTTAGGCTAAATTGTGGCAAGCACGCTACATTATTATTTTAAGAAGTTTACTTTTGGCACCATTTTATTTCGTCACAAATGACGTTCTTGTAGTATTTTTCAAACTAATCTTGATCGCGGACTAAACATTGATATTTGATAATTATAGTCTGCGGAATGAGTTAGGTGCGTAGGCGAGAAGCGAAGAGATGTTGATATAAACCGCTCATGATAGTTCATTGACGAATCATCCAGAATCTACAGAGGTCACGCATTTTTGGGACAAACCTATTAATGTGTGATGTAGGAGAGTGTTGTTTGGTTTATTTTAAACAGATTCTCTCCTGTTTTCAAATGGCTTACTCAACGTTATATCGTTTATTTATGATGGTAAACCCTACTATAGTGTCTAATTGTTTAGTAACTAATATTAACATTAAGGAGATTAAAGTAATACAGACTCGAAACAGACCCAATTCCTTTTCCAAAACTAAATGACTAATGCTTTAAGTATTTCCTGTTTATAATTTTATTGATATTTCTCGAAATTAAATAAGGGTATGATACCTTTTGGTGGCTTTCTCATCTTTATTTCGTTTGTTGTGATCGTGCTATTACGCCACCTCCACTTTTCTCTGCACTTGATGTCAAGTATCAGCTGCTATGTTAACACTAACAACGTTCGGAAGATGCTTGTCCTTTACTGTATAGTTTAAGTAAAATGAGTTTTTCATACTGACTGCACGCTTTGAAATTTCATAAAATTATATTGTGATAAGTTGTTTTGCTTTTGAATTTTCAAACAGGTCGTAAATTCGGATAATTTAACAGACTTTCTACTTACAGCGGCAAATAATGTTTTTCTTATGAAAAATGAACCAGCGATAATACATTTTAAAGGTGTTGAACTGGAGCTGTGTCAATAAGACTCTTCATGAGTTTGTGGAATAGTCTGAAAGTGCATATTCTCACGTTGTCAAAATAAGTTAATAAAGTTATGGTTCTGCAACATTGTGAAAGACTGTCGAGTTATATTCTTTTTTGAGCACTTACATCATACTTTGGCAGGAATGAAAGATATTGTGTAAGTTCTGTAAACACATTTTCGTAAGATGCAGGTAAGATATAACATGAAGTTATACTATGCACGTTAGTGATTGGCATGGTTCGTAATCCATACGTTCGTGTCTGATTAAGGCTGTAGGTCTGACTATTTCCGTAGAATCATCCTATAATGCGGATAATGTTGTACTTTTGTACTTGATTACGTTCATCACTTTGCCCAATGTCAATAACACCCAGTTCAAGTCGAATTGCGTTGCTAATAAGAATGATTTACAATTCGAGCGATGGTGAAAACAAATATTTCTGCAGCAAACGTAAAGAATGAAGAGGAAGATGGGAAGGAATAGGTTTTTCCCATCTTCATTTGCCTGTCAAAATAGTCTTGGTGACTTTTAGTAAGTCATTCGTCATGTGCTTGTCTTATGATATAATAAATCCGACAATTAGTCAACAAATGTTTAGGCAGCGCTATTCATTTTTGTCTTTAGTTGGATGTTAATTTAATTGGACGAAGGCAAACACCAGGATTTACCTACTTAAAGACAAAAGCGTGTAATTATGTTACCCAAATATCAAATGAGTTCTTTTTATTTTAATGATAGGCAAAGCGAATTCAAAGATCGATTTAACTTTAGTTTCAACTATCTTAACTTAATCGTGTCCCATATTATGTCGCAAAATGTGACACAAATTCAATGTTACTTATACTAATTGTCAAATTTGCCTCGCTCAAGTAAACGAAGAGCTACCTGATAACTTCCATGTTAACGTTTGATGAATCGCTGTAAATAATGACATCGTCAATATATTCATCACAACAATCAATACAAAACGTTACCATGCTCATTAAACGGTGGAATGTAGGAGGATAATTTTTCGTGCCAAATGACAACACTTTTTATAAACATAGTCCACACTGTGCCTCAAAAGCAGATTGTTTTTTAACAATATCCTTATGTGGAGTCTGCCAGAATCCCTTTAATAAGTCAAACATGGTGAGATATTTTGCATTTCGAATTGTCATTACGGTCTTCAATTCTCGGGCTGTTAAATGAGTCTGTTTTGGTGACGGTTCAAGTTTCTGTAGTTTTTGCACATACAGAGAACATTATATGGTTCCAGCACAAGACAATGCGGCGGACTTGTTAATGTTGCTTATTTCAATAAAGTCTTTTCCAACCAAATATTCAACTTCCTTCCTGAACCGTTAGTGCTTGATATTATTTGTCTTTTAATAGTGTTGTTTGACAGGATTTATAATCTACAATTTCGACATCATGGTAGGCTTTGTTTGTTCGAGTTGGAACATATGGAAACAAGTGCTCAAATAGTAGCTTCTTTTACGCATTTTTTGCCAGTGGTTGTAGATGTTAACGTTTATTGTCCAGATTCTCTATTATTTGATAATTATTAAGACTACTTCAACCAAAGTCATTACATTCCGGTTGTACGTAGTTGAGATTTTGTAGGATAGGAAAAAACTAACATTTTTGTATGATTCATAGAAACGTCTCGAACAACATACTCCTTTAACATATTTATATGACAAATAGTTGGCACAACTTTTTCATGTGACTATTTGTTCCATACCTTTACCGAAGACCAACATTTTGGGTGAAATCCTTGCTTAGTGGATACACATTTCAAAACAATGGCTCACATTACGTACCTATGTAGTGGCTACATGAGTACGATTCGCTGATTTGAAGGGAAATTCATATAAAAACATGCAATGATTTAAAAGACGTGGGTTATTCTTTAAACTAGTGGTGGTAAATAGTCCATATATGAAAACGAAATTGTTATAATTGTAGCCATATTAGTAGTAGCCGTAGTAGTAGTAGTATGATGGAGGAGGACGAGAAGAAGGAAAATTAGCAGTCCTGATATTCTATTTTTGGTATTTTATGCACTGAAATAGCCGTATACCTATTTGTGATGGTGGTGATAGTATAACTAGGGAAAATGGCGAAAGAAGAAAATGAATATTATCTGATTCTATACGGCGACTATCACCAGCGACATTATAACTATCATCAAAATTATTATCTTCGTTTTCCTGTTCTAATTTGCGTAATAACGTAACTCCCAAAAGTGAATGTATTTTTAACTAACCTGTTGTATTCTCATTAAGGCAGATGATTTCTCTCAATCTACGAGTCAACAAATGCAGACAGAGGTTACGTGGATTGACGACTACAACCATCAAAATCATGTTCATCGTTAAAAGTATTTTTATTCCTATTGCTTTTTGACATTTACGTAAAACCGTGAATTCTACTTTCTTTTCATGGAATGTAACAAATTTGTTGTATCCACTTGAGGGCACATAAGATATTTCCAATCGATCTCATCGCAATGGCAGGCAAATGTATTTTGGATACCCATCAGCAGTACCAACATAGACATCAGAGGAATTACTGACCTGTCCGTCAAACAACAGCCTTAACAGACAAAATATATGATCATTACTTTAAGAATGTATCGGCATACTGTAGTTGAGACTGACATACTGTAATTAAAATTGAGCACACATATAATTTATTTACTTAACTTCTTCTGAATCTGCTCTTTCAAATGCTGCCAAAATAAATAACATTACAAATTAAACATTTATATACGTTTTGAATTTAAGCTGTAACATTTAAATGGAATATTCGTGTTTGTTGATTCTATATCAAATTCAGACCAGAAGAAACTAATATTGATTACAGTTTTGAATGTTACAGTGTTCTTTTCAGATTACTATCATATGAAATGAAAGGTAACTCACAAGATGTTTAATTTCTAGCATGAAATCACCATTAGGCGAGATCATGATTAACAAAGATTGCATTTTTACTATTAGTTACGTACACCTTGAAAGGAGCAAAATGCTGCATTATTGCTATAGCAATCTGAAGTTTACCTTTCCTCAGCTGACGAATATTACCACTCTCTGTTTGAACCATTATTGAAGAAAGGAACGTTCTGCATCAACTGATACCTGGCTCTGAGTTGCTTCCGTTTGTAAAGGCCAAATCCGACGTAAATGAACTCATATTTTAAAGTTCAAAAGGACACGCTATTGACGTATAGTTATTTATCAATCGAGATGTGACCATTGACCCCAATCCACTTTGTTTTGATGTTGGTCAGGATTGGAAATATACGCTCACTTATGCAATGAACAGTAAAGGAGGTCAGTCAGATGTTTACAAAACGTCATACTTTGATTTAGTTTTGTTAGGGTAGTGGACTGTCTAGAACAATTACCATAAACCTACGAGTGACGCTGTTCCAAGCCCACACCAGACAAACACAGTATTGTCCAATAGTAAAATGATAACATTATTTTTGAGGATCTTCCCTACGTTTTAATTACCGTTAATGTTTTTGGTTCAATGATGCTCTAGCCAAAGTTCACCTATGTTTGATTGCAGTCGAGAGAGGAACATAGGCTGCTTGTTCAATTCAGAATGTAAAGCTTCCATCTTCAAAAATAAGGGGAATTATGTTTTTATATAACCTATTAGGACCATACAATATATATTAATACATGTTATTCAATTCTCCATCAGCTGTGATGTAATTTAGAATATTTGCAATATACATAGCCTGTGGTAATGTCGAATCTGATGAAGCGAACATCAAACTTTGAACACACATACATATATACATGCATACATTGATACATAAATGAATACATACATACATACATACATATATACATACATACATACATACATACATATATGCATGCATACGTACATACTAATGTATTATATATTGATGGGTAATAAAACTTTAGATTCAAAGAAGGAATCAAAGTAGAAGAAATGAGAACGTAAACTAATTCTGTATGTGAGATGCTGGCATGTAGACATCATTACATCTTATATATATACATATATATATATCTGTATTATTATCTTAGAATAGCACTTTACGTTCTGTTCACTGTGTTTCTATAATAATTCTCCGTAATTATTTATATATGTTGATTTCTACCTCAGCAGTACAGAATGCCTGTGTAGAGATCAGAAGCAATTACGAGGTTGCTATGTGTGTTTCTCCTACATATGGATGCCTGTTACATCGTCTATATAGAATCACGTTTATGATCGAGGTTGTATAGAGTTTGGTGCATACACACAATGACGTGGGTCTGGTTTACCTTTTGACCCGGGGTTGATCTCTATGGAGATACCTATAGTATGATTATATGTATTCGTATTTATATAATATTTGCTGTTATTATGATTTTTTTGTTAATGATATCAACATAAATAAGTGAAGAAAACCGAATTCAAATATAACTATTGCCCATAAAATATCCTAAGGATAAAATAGATCTTAATTAAAATTTCGTCATTATCACAATTAATAGTGACTATAGGCGTCTGTATTTCTCTCTACAAAAGTTATGCAATCGAGACCTAAAAGTTTACGAACGATTGCTTGCCTTGGTGACTATTAGATTTTGAAACTATCACATGCTGATCATATTGAATTATTATGATAATAATTATAAATGAGTGTATCGTTTCTCATGTCTCACTATTTTTACTCTTTTCATGGACGATTCGAACGAACAGCGAGCCATCCATGCAAAGCGTTAGTTGTACCTGATCTGACGTTTATTTCGATCGACCACCGAGATCTATTAGCCTTGTTTTTTGATGTAAACCTTGAATAAAGCCTGCGCTGGTTATTACTTTGATGATAGCTTTATTTCTAAATTGCATATATTGTAAACATAATCTAAATTTATTATTCGTTACTCAGTCTATATTCACTGTTTGGTGTATATTTGTATTTATGATCCTCTAATATTATATATATATATATATATATATATATATATATATATATATATATATATATATATATATCTTGATTTCTGTCTTAGTAGTTGAATGAATATGTAGAGTTGGGTGGACATGTATGTGTATCTCCTACCCACGGATGACTATACCTCCGTCTATGTCACATCATATTTTGGTGATCTGTGCATTGCCTATGTGATTTAGAGGTCGATGTTTACACGAAAGGCGAGGAGTGCCATTAACCTGCTCTTACAACTTTCGAAGCACATATAAATGTATATGAGTGTGATTGCGAATAGTTTAACATCGGTTAATCATTTCTCCCTTCATTTTTTACTCATTTATTTGCTATCCCCCGTTTAGTGAAAATGTGTAGAAGTAAAAAATATAGTTTGACTTATGTGTTTACTGTATGTTTAATTGATGTAAATTGTTCATTCAGATGTCAATGAGTGGCTTGAAACATTAAAGATATCTGAATGATCATATGCTGGGCTCTTGGAGTAGATCCGTACTGATACTATCATGTACACAGTTCAAATATTTCTTCTTCTGTTAATAGAGCATTACCAGGAAGAAGAGCTTGATAAGCTCCAAACATTGTCAAAGTGTTTTGTCATGTTCATTTTATTTATCTTCAACAATATTCTACCATACAACGTGCAAATTATTTCTATATTTTGATTCTGATTGTATCTTGTAGTAAAGAGATGATACGCACTACGAGTTAGGTGTTTTTATCGTTGAGGATTCATAAGTGTTTCTGTGTTCGCTCTAGTCCTTCTATATCATTATGCAACTGTCTTCATCCTGCTAATCAAACACCTCCAATGATATGTTTTTATTTCTTACAGATGTGATCCCCTTAGTGTTATGTATCATCTATAGTAGTTCAAAACCATGGTTGCAATGAGAACCCCGAAGGTAATAATAAAACAAAATTCTTGGTTGATGCAGTGTCACGGAATTGATAAAATCTCTGTATTTGTTAAATAGATGTACTCGGGTTTCGTTGTTTGTATACAACGATACTCGAGTGTGGTTTATGTATGTTTTAAAATATTTCGAAACAGTGATTTCGGTTCATAATATCCTGCACGTGCGAATTGCTTTCGATAGGAAAAACCGAATAATTCCGTCGCACAGACGATGTATGTCTGCATCGTATGTGTCCAAACCCTTATCGTAAGACTAACTATACACATCACAATACAGCTTATCAGTGAGCGGTGTACTTAAGGAATCCAATGAAATACAGATCAAAATCAAACGAAAATATGGAGTGAAAGTGCTCAAAAGTCATAAAGCTGCTTACTGTCCAGTGGGTCAGTCAGTGTGTACGGGAGTGCGAATCCTCAGCGTCAATGAGGAAGACGCAAAAAAGATCCAACCCTTTTGTTACATACTTGGGTTCATGATTAAGTCATGGTACCTGGGGTGCTAATATTTTCGGCAATGCAACCGCTGTGGGGCAACAAGGCACCTTCCCCGAGACTGACAGCAATACACCGATCAAATAACGTATGCGACGGCGGTTTTAAAAATGGATGTAGACACCATACGAACTTTATATATCGTCCCAGCCCCAGCCCCATCCCTAATATCAGGAAATAAATGGCACAAGTAAAGAACATATATATATATATATATATATATATATATATATATATATATATATATATATATATATATATATATATATACAAGTAGACAAAGCAGAATAACAAGTAGCAAAAGAAACAAGAAAGAAAACACTGATAATAATATCCAACGACGAATCAGGTAACAGGGAATCTGCAGAACAGACTAGTGCCGCGGAAAAAGGGAAGCTAGAAAAAAGCTAAAACGATTACAACAATTACAACAACAACAACAACAAAGGAAAGAAAAAAAAAAACAGTGGAGAGAAAGACGGCTACATGCATTGTACTGATTGAGCCGCAATTAAGAGAGGCGCCTACTGAAAAAGAAAACTTAATTAATAACCACGGAAGAGCATTAGGAAAGTTACATGGGAAGAACTCCACTCATCTCAGTTGTCGTGAACTACTAATCAAGACAGAAGAAAAGTATACTAATTAGCAACACACAACACTCAATCTACTAGAGTGTATTAAAGCTGCTAAAACCTACAAGTATAGCCAGCTCAACTATACTATGGATACAGTGCACCTAAATCAAGGCATGATGAAAGTAATAGAGGGGAATCTAATATACATTAAATGGAATAATAAAATACATTATTTAAATAAAAACATAAAACACATAATTGGTTCACCCATATTCCCCTGAGAACCTATATATATATATATATATATATATATATATATATATATATATATATATATATATGTGTGTGTGTGTGTGTGTGTGTGTGTGTGTGTGTGCGATTATTTGTGCCTATTTCATGATCATATTTTTAGAATCGCTGGAACCACCAAGATCTGGTAAAGGAATAGGAGATTTAAAACGTTATAAGAAAGACAATAGCTATATTTGTATCAGAGATAAAAACATACAACATACCAAGCGACACAATATTTAAAGAGAAACATGAGATAGAGCTTAAGCTACCAAATTGAAACTGGGGGAATATATGGAATAAAAGGGCAGGTATATAGGATCGACCTCCTTACAAAATATGATGGTCCTGTACCTGCATGGCAAATGTGTGACTGGATAGGTGGGGTTAATTAGTCACCTCATCAGAACTATACCACTCTTCAGAATGTGTAACAACCATACCGATTCAAAAATTATTATTATTTTGAAATTTATCCAAACTTCTACGGACAGGTATAGAATCACGAATAAAATTAGAGATAAATACATGGAGGGAATGAAATCTAAAAACTTGCTACATAAAAATTACATCATAGATAAGTAAATATACTCTGACCAAACATAGTTATTGACAAAGTTATGAAAACCTGTAGAAATGATTCGTAGACATTTAATTAAATTAATTTTGTGATAAACAGAAACAGACAAGATGCGATAGGTACAAATTCTCCTATATTATTTATACTAAATGAGCTTCTCTGCATAGTTTTTAACTTTTGGAACTAGATTCTTATATCCACAGAATATATGAACAACTATAACTATTTATATACTTTTGAAACTTATTCTAAATGAAGGGAACCAATATATTTATGTTATACAATATACAAACATAAACGTACACGATCCAAGAGTCTTATACTAAACGAGCTTCTCTCCACCATTTTTGTAACTGTAATTTTGATATTCTCTATCAACATAAATACTGAATTCAATAATAATAAAAAAACTATACTAATAAAAACACTATATACCTCATAGAAACTTATACAAGTAATAACATATGTAGGGGCAAAAAAGAACAAAAACAGTGGGACAGGGATAGGCCTAACTGATTATGGAGCATAGGATGGTAAGATGTGTAAGCTACATGGCCCACATATCCGGTCTCCCCTAAGGTAAGGTTAAATTTTAGAACATTAAGAAAACACAACATTAGGGATACATATAGAATCTCCTAAATCGACCATGTATAAACGCACAACATGCACGTACTCAGCAATACAACTATTTTCTTTTTTCTTTCTCATCTTCATTATTTTATCCTGAAACTTGAGTCAAATGCCACCGCCACATGTTAATACCGGACCTCCCTGACTGGAATTAATTTTTTTCTTGCATGTGAATCATCATAATTAAAGACAATTTTAAACATAAATGTGATCATACTGCCAGTCCATAACAAATGGGTATCATACAGTAGATATAGCATATGCATATATCATACACTGGACAAAATGGTCTCTGGCAAGGATCACTAAGGTAAATAAAGTTCCGAAACCAGCCCCCAGGGTTAAGGAGCTTTATAAACACTAGTGTATGACGGTGAACGAAACCTTAATCCACCATATTAAATATCTGTCAAAATTTTATTCGAATATACACGCACTTAATATGCTATGCCGCAACAAACCACAATCATTCACATTTTGGCACTTTGGCGTCCTCTCTATGAGTCTGAGAGGGACCACAACAATAAATTAAGGCCTTGCACATCTTCAGATGTAGTGGTATGTGCGTTATTTACTAATTTACTGCATGTAAGTTATTACTATTTTGCTAACATGTTTATTTTTGTATATCATAGCTTCGGCTTATGTAGTGTAATGCCAATATGTTATATTCATGTTTGTGACTTAGAAAGAGATTTAGCATTATAAAATTGCATTTTATTAAGAAAATTTTAGTACCATTAGGATTTTTATAGCACACAGATTAACGTCTGAACAAGTTTATTGCTGTGTAATGTAGTGCAGATAATGTGATTTGTATAGCTTTCTATATAAAACGTCCTTACTTGTTATCGTATATGTCCGTGCAGTTCTTAATACACAGTGTTATATTTAATTTCAGCTGATCGGAGTCGACGTAGTACCATTTGTAGAGCTTGTGATATAATTTGACCGTATCAGCCATAGACCTGCGTGAACAGAGTTGTTGATCGAGTAGGGGGTGTTCGGGCGTTTCTGACCGATTGGTAGGCGCTCATTGCGTTATTGACCGAGAAATTGAATGGCGGTCGGTGACTACGTGGAATACGGACTTCCTGGTTGACCAGGGTGAATGTAGCCACGTCTGATGGTGAGTGTGCTACTCCATACATGTACTATTTTAGCTGCCTGTTTATTTTATTGTTTGTAATACCCAGTATTTTGTCATTTCAAGATATTTGGATGAAATCTGTCCCTTTGTTTTCGTCATTTTATTATTTGAGTAAAATATATTTTTTTTCATTATTTGATTTACTTCATTTTTATTATCTGAGTAAAACATTTCATTATTTTCCTCGTGTGAAATTACCGTGAATCATTCAACTTTTCTATAGTACTGTGGAATATGATTTATTTGTATTTTGATTTTAAGTTCGAGCGGATTGTGTTAATTTGTCCAATATTTTGGTCTTATACACGAACGTATCATTCATAATTCTGTTCTCATTCAATTCATTCATCAATAAACGTTACACACACACACACACACACACACACACACACACACAGACACACACATATATATATATATATATATATATATATATATATATATATATATATATATATATATATATATATACAGAGAGAGAGAGAGAGAGAGAGAGAGAGAGAACCGATTATATATAATTCGGAAATCTAGCAGATGCCTATGTTGAAGAGGGGCGGAGTATGTTATAATTGTATTCAACGTTTATTTTCACAATAACTGATAATCGTTCAATGACAGAAAACGATAGGAAAATTTGATATACCATGTGTTGATTATCAATTATAGATACTTTCCAGCAATATCTGTTAGTTTGTGTTCCATGCTAATGAAATCACTAATCAAGCTGACAGCTTGGGAAAAATGTTGGGTAGATGTATACCCAACTGTGAAAGAGGCGATTCGTCGATGGCGAACAGGTACTTAAATGTGGAAAGGTATACGCGGGGTCTACCACTAATGTTCTTCAGTTGAGTACATCACCCATCTTCTTGCCTGCATGCACCAGTCCAGTTGCCATCGCGATTAAGCACACATACCAAAAGTGATGATAGAAAGTCGGTAGTATAAGAATTTGTGCCTAACAAGCACACACCTAATGCTCAGTTCTCATCTAACTACACGCTCATTCCGCATTCCTAGGAGAAAAATCATGGTATATATACTTAATGATAGATAAGTAAAAATACCCACCAAACTGAACGAAAAGTACTATCCACAGATTTTAGCGGATAGTGCTTGATACTTCTAGGCTGGCAGAATATATATATATATATATATATATATATATATATATATATATATATATATATATATATATATATATATATATATATATATATATATATATACATACATATATACATATATATATATATATATATATACATATATATATATATATATGTATATATGTATATATGTATATATATATATATATATATATATATATATATATATATATATATATATATATATATATATATATATATATATATATATATATATATATATATATATATATATATATATATATATATGTATGTATATATAATTCCTTACGGAAAGAAGGTTATATGTGCCTCGATTCGGATAGATCACCAATATCGTGCACGCTAGTTTAATTCAACTTACATTATCGTCAATCTTATCTGGCGTATTATTCAATAATGTGCCGATTCAAAATATAGTCCATCACACAAAAAACGTGTGTCCCATCCTTCCGATTACTTTTTAATTGTTCAGCAAACATGCATACAGTACCAGTACACAACGGACCTCTCATGCAAGGTCAGAGCTGTAAGTCATAATTCCCGATAAAGAAGCGTGAAGAGATCAAAAATAATTTATTAAAGACTTGGGTCTGTATATTGAATTCAAGTGTTGTATCTCTAATCCATATTGAAAACAACCGTACATCCTTTGACTCAGATCTAGCTATCTCTAGGAGAATACTAAAATGAAGATTGTCTTGATGAATACTAAAATCAAGATTTATCTTTACAAAGACGAACAAATATATGTGCTTTAATGTGTCGGCTTTTGTGGATGAGTGCAGGACTATGTATGAATATATATATATATGAATGTCTGTGTCTGTCCGTGCGTGCGTGCGCGTGCGTGCGTGTGTGTGTGTGTGTATGTATGCATGCATGTATGTATGTGAGCATGTGTGGTCGCAATTCATGGACACTGTCATATTCCCAAATAAGTCACCGCAATATTCGTGACAGCTCAGTTGATACCAGGTTCTTCCCCTTTTTGTAAGGCCTGTACTATCGTGAAAAGACAGTTGTAGAAGAACCATAAATAAAATTGGCTGTCAATAGTGTGTATATAGTTTGCTTACAGAAACCGTACAAATATGCTACAAATATTCAAGCAAGATGATACATCTTGTATAATATACATTCAGGACGAAGTCCATAATTTTGAGATCGAAATATAGTGTATGATTGCTACCAGGTATATACGAGGATAATACACTATTATTTTCAGAAAGATGACACTTTTGAACTTTGGAATTTAGCTAACAGTATGAGATCCAATCATGACGGTTATCAAAGCAACACATTCTTTGGCCAGATGTATAACGAAGTAAACAATATGTTACAGCTTGAACAAAATCAACTAAATGGCAATCTGTGACCAAGACTATAGTTCATTTTTATCAGGTGTTGCCTCAATACAAAGGTTAAACTAGATAAAGCGTATTTGCTTTTAAAGGTATCATTTGAATGACGTCACGGTACTAATTTGAGCCAAAGGGTAATACACACTGCAGTTAGTTTAATTTAGACGGAGTGGGTGTTTTTTGGTTATTATCTTCCCCTACGATTTGCGTATTCTGCATTGAGGATTCTGGGACATTTTGGTGACGGAATCGCTGTCAGTTGATGTATTAGTTGTATGAATTTCTAATTTATGGCTTTCAAACCTCTATGAAATCAAATTCGGAATTTGAAGCTAACGTTTTACATTAATACATTTGGAGCAAAGGTTTTAAGTTTAGTGACCTGGGACTATCAAAATCAACATCTCAGTTGGCTTGGAAAAATCTGGCTGCTGTGCTGTGAATACAATACAATAATAGATGTATCCCATATAAACGAAGGATGAAAATGTATTAGCTTTAATGATACTTTAAGTAAATGTTATAACAGGAATAACGTTAGAAATGTGTTAGTGAGCATTCTTGAAGTTTCAAAACGGCAAATTTGGTTTGCGTAGGGTTCGTATGCTCTCCCATTTTGTATCTCTCTTTCTCTGTCTTTCTCTCTTTATATCTCTGTCTGTCTGTTTGTTTGTGTATCGGTCTTGCTCTCTCTCCACACACACACACACACACACACACATATATATATTCCTCGGCACAACGCATACCCGATTAAGTTAAAGGTTACGTATCAAACAAGTGTTTAAAGTATTTTGAACTCTTACATAATATTCTTACATTTATTGTCTATAAAGTATTTATATATAAATGTATAATGTATGCAAGTTAATCAGCAAGCTAAAACCTGCCCAAGGATCATTTTGAGGTTGATTACTATGTTTTATATACATAAATAAAATTGTTTATGATACATACTTCAATATGTGTTTATTTACAGGGGATTTAATCAATTTCTAATCAAGTATAATTTCGCCAAGTCCGTTCATAGCCTTAAACCTCATTCAGGGACAAATGATCTCATTAGGGAAATAATTAGCCTGTATGAAAATGACCCATAGAAAAATTGCAAGGCAAATTAATAAACCCTTCTACAAGCACTATATATGCTCATCCACTAAATTCATGACGTTGACTAGGACAAACAGTTTAGACTTGTTTGGCACTGATATGACTGATTATCACACATATATTGACAACATAGAGACGCATTTGTGGTCACGAATTCACTAAATGCATAAACTCAGATTCAAGCCTGTCAGGATATAGTTCAACATTTCGTGGCAGAGATGACATTAATAGACTGGCTTTGTATTATAAACTGTACACATTGAACATGATAATTTGTTAAATGAATGATAATAAGAACAAAACCTAACGTCTCATAGGTGTTTAACAAGTCAGTAATGTAGAAGTTAGTCAGAAAGAACCTTTTAGAATTGTATCCCAAATAAGCAAAGGTTGAAAATGTATAAGCATTAACATTATTTGTAAGAAGAAGATATAACACATTAAAACTCTTGCTAAGCAATAAAGTTAGAAATATGTTGGTGAGCATTCTTGAAGTTCCAAAACGTTAAATTTGATTTGTAAAGCATTACTATACTCTCTCTTTTTCTCTCTCTGTCTATGCCTATGTCCCTGTTTATTTCTCTCTTTCTGTTTCTCTCTGTATATCTGTCTGTCTGTATGTTGGTCTGTCTCTCGGTCATTCTCTCTCTATCTCTTTCTCTCCCTATGTGTATATTTCACAGACGATGCCTCCGACGCGTACTAGGGATCATCTGGAGCAATCGGGTAACACCCAACGAGGTGTTCGAACGTGCCCAGGGTCACAGCATGGTCACACTCCACCGCCACCGTCGCATCAGACGTATAGTCCATGTATATCGGATGGATGACGGACGGATCCCGAAAGACATTCTTTATTCGAAACTCGCCTCTGGCAAAAGGTCGATCGGATTGCCACATCTCTGCTTCAAGGATATCTGCAAGCGTGACATGAAAGCCCTTGACATCGATGTCAACACCGGGGAAGGGCTCGCTCTAGACAGATCAAGCTGGCGACATGCTCTGATCACTGGTCGGGAAGCCGGCGAGAATTTTCTACGCTTGCTAGCTGATTGAACACAATCGCAGAGAAAGAAGAAACACATCCAACCAAGACCAGCAAGGACCACCACTCCCGTGTACGACTACATAGCCACAGCAGTCGCTGCACAACCAACAACCGAGACATCTCTGACGGGAGCACTTCTATCGTCTTTCCAGACTAACGGATGCCAACACAGACACACACACACTCACGTGTATATATATATATATATATATATATATATATATATATATATACACACATATCTCTCTCTCTCTCTCTCTGTATATATATATATATATATATATATATATATATATATATATAATTTATTTTTACATATATATTTAATTTTAAATTTAATGTGAAGGATGTGCAGGCTTTAGAGAGCAAATCAAATTGAAGCGGGGCTCCAAACGTCGACAAACACGCGCGCATTTCATCGTCGATATTAAGAAGTCTCTCTCGTTTTCGATTTGATTTCAGTCAAGCTTAAAATCCAAACTCAAAAAACCACGAAGACATAAATGGCAGAATTGCTTTGATTGCTTTTGAACTGATTGCACTATTCATGTTACTTTTTTAACTTTTGCGACATTGATTTACCATTTAATTTTTCGATATGTTCAAGGTTTCCAAACGTCAGCAATTTTAAATATTTTTCAAAGCTCAAAATGCACACCTGCAAATCTCTAACGGCACACCAGTATTCCGCGGCACACAGTTTGAGAATCACTGAATTAGGTAATTATCCTATAAAAGTTCGGCAGTCGAAAGATGCAATCCGACTTATTATACTGGCCTTTGTATCAATCGCCATCATAAAATTACACTCAACTACAAGTTAAAAAATAATGCAATCGGATTGCATAATTACTTGCTTTCAATTAATAGTGTTGTTATATGTCATTTTTCAAGTAGAGGATTAATTTAAGATATTTAATGAAGCCGGATCCGACTGAATCGCAAGCCACAAAGTGAGAGCATCGTACCAGATTTGCTTACATCACAACACTACTTTTGATTTGTCTTGATTTTATCGTATCCATTCAAACGAGAAATGTGTTAGAAAAATGCTGGAATTAAACATTCGCATATAACTCTAAATTCTCATACAGACATATATATGAAACAAATGTTGAAAAGCTGCATAATGTTAATCCAGTATTTAGCATGTATAATTGCTTTGCAATGTTAAAAGCTCTAAATGTGTATTTTTTATTCACGTATCATATATTGCTTTACAATTTGGCTAGTTTTTTTATTTCCTGGATTCATCACAATCGTTTTATTGAGGTCTAAATGTATATAATCTCAAGGAATGGAGAATTATTCATCTTGCATGATTATTGGTGAAATAGATTAATCTAATCCCATAATTTCCTCCATTTGCCATGTTTAATATAAACTAGTAAAGAGCCACTGCATAAAATTGTCAGACTCAACACTAATGCGATGAAAGTAATAAGTAATCGTAATTTGTTCCCTCTCATTTAAGGTTACTTTGAAACAAACAATAAGTGTACCGACTACTGGAGTTTATAACTTTTGGGCAGATTTTTATTTCTTATTCATTTTTGTTGTTTTATTTTTCGTTTTCTTTTGTTTAGTTTTTACAAACGTTATGCCATCTCCCATTTGAGCACTTATTTGCATTGTTTGCAGGTCAGCCTAACATTAATCAGTCTAAACCATTTCCCTGCTTACCGTAATGTACATATGCACCTAATGTTGTCAGAAAAAGTTACAAATCATTATTTAAAAAGCTATATCTTTCATTCGTTTATTTCTGCAAGCCTTTTTACCAAGAGCCATGGACATTGTACCCGTCCTTATGTACTGATACATTTAATAACTTTAAAACCGCTTCAAAGTAGGAATTAATTGAAGATTGTGTCGTGTACCGAAATCACATGTATACGTTTTATTGGGCACAATATTGATGGTTGTTTCATCAACGTCAACTTTCAATATTATGCAAACCTTCTGGTCTTTAATTTCATAGTAATTTGAGTTGTACAAATATATTCTGTTGCTCTCATAAATAATCTTGAAAACCTGTGTGATGCACGTCATGAGAGGTTTATCTTCAAGGCCTTGCTCACGGCTCTATGTTGTAATATTTGCACCACAATTTGGTATATGATCAATATCTATGATCCAGTTTGAGTAATCCTCTTATTACCCTACGTACAAACTGTAGAAAGCACCGTGATGTATAACGTTTTATATTATGATACACGCATCAGACATTACGTATAAAGGCTTAAGAAGAACAAACGTCATTTTCGCCGAATGTTATTGATATGGATGAATTACGGCACTACCACAAACTTTATTTAAAAGGATGCTTAGATGTTAAAAGTTTAAATTTATATATAGATATTCGCGGTGAAACCGTTATGCGACATCATGTATATTACGTATATATTTGTTGGTGGCGTGTATAATTATATCACTAAAATAGATTTTAAGTTTATTTTTGATCATCATCTTTTTGCATATCGCACCGTTATCAAACATAGTAATCAATCTCAAATTTGATCATTTGGCATGATTTAGTTTGCTGTGTACCTTGAATATTCTATAAAATAGTATATATATATATATATATATATATATATATATATATATATATATATATCCACAATAAATGTATCATTATTAAGGAATAACTCCCGTTTCAAACTGGGCCAAAATATCTCGCAGTGACTTGCACCATTCTTAGACTTAGATATAGTGCATACTGTAGACTAAAGATTGGCTTTTGATTTAATCTACATGCAAAATAGGTGCTGGAAATACTACACAATGCCACACCATTATAGGGCTGGGGTGTGTCTCGTATCGTTGCTTAGGATAGTTTACCTATAAATGACTATTTGGAGTAACGTCTTTTTCGCCCGTCAGGACATGCACGACGATTACCTATTAAGAATATCGGGTACAAATAAAATACCCCCAGGACAACACCCACCTGCCACCTCTTAAAAATAAAAGTAAAGACATAATTCCCTCCCCCAGCACAAGTTTATCTTCTTTTAAACTTCTTTTTGTTTTAAACCAACACAATATATACACTGCTGTCGGGCATTTCTGCGCACCAAAGGGTTTCGTTCCCAATATTGAAGCAAAACACATACCGAATTCGAGCGATTGACAAAACAAAATACAGCAATGCTTACCATTTTAAAAGATGCAATTATCACCAGAATATTCTGAGGATACCAACCCCGTTTTCTTGACTCGCGATATGTCAGCCTGTTCTGCGCATACCTTTGAAAAGATGTAATGTTTATCCATCGAGCTACATAAATGAAATATACTTTGGACTGTTTCTGTCAGCAGTTCAGTCGAGTAATTAGGTCAGGTTTATAGCTAGTTTTATAAAATTAAACGTAAAATTGCCATTAAATGACAAGAGATATTAAGCAAACTAGAAGAACTTTGTAAACAAAAGTTAGTAAAGTTAAACATTTTATGAAAAATAATCTACTACGTGTAAGAGAAACAACAATGAATATGATGTAATGTGATTACAACGTCTTGTTGATGGGGAAAAATTACTACAAAATTTAGAAACAGACTATATGTCCGGGAATTTGTTGACAATTTATGTTCTAGCGGCAAGTAGAGATGCTGGGTAGCAGACGATTTTGTACGTATGGGACAACTTCTTGCAAAATTGGAGACTTGGATTAAAATAGTTTTGATTTAAGGTACACTTTTCCATCTTTTCTGGGTTACTGGTTCAAGAAGGTCATGGAGTGGGTCTTCACGTTGTCATTTAGAAATCACATTTTCATGTGCATTTCGAGTCTAAATGTGAGATATTTTTGTACACTTTATGAATATCACTTTTGTTAATTAATGTACAATTCTTCTTTCTGAATACAAAATGGATTTGTGACCCAAAATAGCACTTAATACAATGTTTCCAGAAATGACGCATCGTTGCGCAGAATTGGCAGACATGACGTGGGTATAGTTAGCGCTCTACAGTTTCGTATTTTGCATAGGATTTTAAAGAAAAAGAATTTTCCCGGCTTTCCTCACCGGTTGTACTGGCTATTTAAAAAAGACCTTGTATATCTAAGATATAATTAAAAGAACCTTTAATTCCCCCTTTTTTTTGCTGTATGATTGATGGGTGTAATATCGGTTATAGAGTATACAGCTTGGCCTTACTTGATATGTGCACCTTTCAAAAGAGTGCTAGCTCTACTTGGTCATTTTCACCTCCTGAACTTCAGAGGTAAATTGTATAAAAAAGAGCCGATAAGTTTTTTTTTACATTTTATATATTTGGTAATTCATTCATTGCACTTTCAGAAGCTGGTATTCTCTAGTCTCGCAAAATTCCTTTTCCCTATTTTATTAGCTGCTATGTATAGCGTACTTTAGACTAATACAGGCAGATTATTTAACACAAGGTAGCAGTCATTTTAGTTAGCAGTGTGCTTAAATCATATCAAATTTCCAAAAGTACAATATCCAAAGAAATATCATCCACATTACATTACTGTAGCATATAGGTATGCCAACATTCTCTCCATTGTGCATGTTTGAAACGCAAACTACTTCACCTTACATACATCACTCTCTCTAAAGTACATATTAATTGTTGAGCGCCCCCATATATATACATCAATATGTGTCGCCATGAACCATCTGATTCTGAGGCTTAGTGTGGGCCTCCATTGAGTAGACAAATGAAATTTGTTTTGCTTATGAGATGTTAGATCATAACTGTAATATATAAGGAAATTAAGATGCCTAATGATATAAGGACTTATTGCAAGCACTTTTGTTTTTCACCTCACTTTTATAAGCATCATTGCCCTCACTTTTAATCCATTGCATTAAATCCTTCAGCTGTTCTTTAACACCATTGATACTGGCCGCCATGTATAACATATTGTGTCTGAAAAATAGCATTAAACCCAACAACAACAACTTTTCTTATATTTGTGATTATTAATTTAATCCAGGATAATTACTGGCTCACTTGGCCACTACATGTATATGTTGTACCTGACTTGACCATGCGTCTGGTGCATGACATTTGTGTTCGGATTTGCAATGACATAGTCACATGATTGGTCTGCCATGATGGAGTCCACTGGTATTGTGTATTATATATTTCAGTGATTTCCATTAACAACTCGTGACGTGTGACACATATATTCAAATTAAACAAATGTTGAATGATCATTCTAAATAATGAACACGGCACCTTCAAAACAAGCATGAAATTACCCAGCTGGCCACATCTAGATCTGTCATTGATGATCAAACATTGGTGATTCCAAATCAGATAGTGGAAATTACCTGAAGAAAGATCATAAGAAAGAATGGACAGTTTTCAGTAGTGAATGGGAGATTTAATTTACTTCAGTGAAAATCAGTGGATCACGTGGTAACTTGTATATAGTGCTTAACTTTTGTTTAGATCTGCTTAGTTACATATGGGTGATAGGGGGTGGGTAGGCATGGTATACACTACTTTAGGCACTAATAAAACTTGTTATTAGCTTTACTTGATTGTCTATCATGTATCATTTTTATCCATCCATTTGTCTGTTACTGCTAATTTGTTATCAAATCTCCTAAACTACTTTGAGGATGGCAGTGAACCTTTTCTTATACACACATTCATCTCATGGTCTAGCTGGTCCTAAATGAAGACGCTGCTGTTCAGACGTCCAATAGGAAAATATGAATTTTCACCAGTAGTCTTAACATACAGGTATCGTCCAGTTGAAAATCTTGTTATTACTTCTCAATGGATGGTGATATAATGTTTTAACTAAAAGACTTCTCATGATGTCTAGTTGGTCTTAAATGAAAAGGCGCTGATCTGAGTTCCATTATAGCTGTCACAGCATTGATCAATCTTAAAAGCTTTTTTATCATTACACCTCCATAGCAAATTTATTTGTGACTGTGATGCTGTTCACCAGTCCAATATAGAAATCATAATGGCCATTTTGAGAATTTTGTCATCACTTCTTGTGCTAAATGGATTTCTTATTAACATGTGGATTTTACTAAAAACTTAAGGTGTCTAATGAAAATGGTGCCACTCAGGCCACCACAGTGACCAATTTAATAGTCAATTCAACATGGTGTTTTAACTGAAAGACTTGTTGTTATGTCTAGTTGGTCATAAATGACTATGATTGTAAACTGATGACCCAAATTGTCATTTGGATATTCTTGATCTACTCTTCAGTGGAAAGTCATTTTGAGATGGGCATTCCTCAGAAGAGTTCTTATGATGTCTAGTTAGTCCCGCATGAAAACAATGCAAACTGACTGACAGTAAGACCACCATTATGGACGTGTTGAAAGTGTTGTTATCTCTGCTCCTCCTAAATGGATGCCTTTATCAACATCGGGTGTTCACGAGCAGGGTTATGATACCTAGCTGTTTTTAAGTGTAAATGTTGCCATTGGTATATCCAATATTCTTGTTACATTGGCTGTCTTGAAAATGCTGCAGTCACTAACCCCCACAAGCATGGTTGATTATATTGTCATCAGGATTGTACTAAAAGACTTTTCATGTTGTTTTGTTACAACTCTATGATCTTCAACTAAGTAAAAGAAAAGATAAAGAAATCATCAAATTTTGCAAAAGTCGACATCATTTATTTCCTTTTAATAAAAGGAACTTAACAGTATTGTGAATTAAATCCCAAATAGTCCTGTAAATTCCAAAAGTGTAATGTTCCAAATGAATTCCAGTGGTGTTCCAAATAAATTCCAATCTTGCATGTTCTGATATGTGAATGTTATTAAATTTGAAAATGGTCATGTTGTTTCAAATTGATACAACCTAGAATATGTCCTTGAATTAATTCACAATAATCCTTAAAGAGTGACTTTATCCTAAAGTCAATGAAAACTTTGTGATTCCAATGAATACTGGTAATTAAAATAAATAAATCTACTCAAATGATAATTGAACACTTCTAAATGACCAGTTCCACTACAAATGTTAAGATAGGAATAGTAATTTTGATTTAAACAACATTACATTTATGATGTATATACCTTCTTTCTTGAGCTACAGCTCAGGTGGTCTAGTGGTTAGAGCGTCCGTCTCGGATGCGGGAGACTGTGGGTTCGATCCCCGGCCGAGTCATATCAACGACTTACAAAAATTGTACTAATAGCTGCCTCGCTTGACGCTCAGCATTAAGAGGTTAGTGTTAGGACTGGTCGGCCCGGTGTCCGGATAATGTGACTGGGTGGGACATCGTGCTACATGTCTGCGGTATGATGCCCCAGCGCTAGACATCATTATAAACTGCCACATAGCAGACATCGTAGCGACATGACGGAAAAATTGTTAAAGCTACGTTAAAAATCCAAATCACGCACACACACACTTTCTTGAGCTATGTTGCAATAAACCATTTTTTGGGAAATAGCTGTCATCTTAGTAGAATTTCCATAAATTTGTAGTTAACAAAAGAACAGAAAAAGGTCATGTCTATTTACATAAATATTAGCGAGCTGTTAAGAAAAGGGCAGGTAGATCATGTTTTTCAGAGGGGAATACCAATGTCCTGAATTCACATCCATTCTAACAGGTTTACAAACAAAATTACATCATCTTAAAGTAAAAGCCCACAATAACGGACAAGATTACTATTTAATATGTTCTTTACAAATTGACCCAGGGCACCGAGAAGTCTAAAGCGCTCTCCGTAATGGATCACTGCCATCTCACCTCTGTCTGTGCTGGTTCGAGTCTCGGATTCAGCCAATGTGGGTATGTGAGAAAGCTTGCCAATAGCTTCTCGTGTGTCGGTGGTTCTGTACAGGGTTTTCCCTGGTTCTTCTTCCACCGTTAATACTGGCCTTTGGTGCGCTGAAAAATGGCAGTAAACCCCACAACAACAACTACAAAATGACCAAAAACAGTGTATAATCATTAGAAAAATAATATATTTTACATGACAGTCTACTTATGGTATTGTATTAAATTCCTGGACATTCTTCTCAGAAAAGCATCAGTCCATTCTAGATTGTATTGTAGTAAAAGTAGTTTTTGTTGTTATAGTTGGGAGATTATTGTTGTTGTAATATTCTGAAATATGACAATGAATTTTGTGCATGAAAATTAGATGTTACTCATGAGTTGCTCTTATGTTTGCATAGTGTACTCCCAGCAAGAGAAGAAAAAAGACTTAGATCAAGAAAACAACTGAAATGCATACTGCACTATGAATTGCAGTTTGGATCTTCCAATTCACCTGTTTTGAAAACAAATAAAAAGTTTCTTCCTTAATTTATAGTGAAATATTTTCCTAGTGATAAGCTACTGTAGTTGCAATTGGAATTTTTTACATGATAATTAAGGGTTGGTAGTTTTTAATCAGTATATTGCTGTATTAATTGGCATCATCCTTGCATTTGTTAGAATCACAAATGTGAGCATGAAAACCTCAACCAGTGAGCTGTTTTTACAATTTTAATTTTATAATTGCCATAGCTGAACTTAAAAAGACATTATGTCAGACGTTTGGAATAAATATAACTTGGATAGTTAAACATTTATATTGAAACATTAATGAGTTTCGACATTTATTGAAATTCAAAGATTAATAAGTTTTGACATGTCAAAAGTGGTTCATATAAAGAAAATAGTAGCTAGTTGAAATGTTGGAAAGAAGTTAATGATGTAACAATTCAGTTTGTATTAAACTAGCTGACTGGAAACATTGCATTATTAATTATTGTACAAATTCCGTGGGGCCCAAAGTGGCAGAGTGGTCTAAAACGCTCACTGTTATGGGTCTCAGCCATCACACCTATGTATGTGTGGGTTTGAGTCTCAGGCTCGGCCAGTGTGGATAAGTGAGAAAGCTTGCTGGTAGCTTCAAGCTGGTTTGTGGTTCATTCTGGGGGTTTTCCAGGTTCTTCCTCCACCATTTAAACTGTTTGCCATGTATAGCCTATCTTGCGTTGAAAAATGGCATTAAACTATATAACAACAGCAACAAATTCCATATGTCGTTGCGGGCTGCAGGAAATAATTCCATTGGCCATCAGTTTGAGACCTCTGGACTAGATACATATAAGCTGTACCTTCTAGTAATGCATGGCAACCTTAATGTTTCTTCTTACGGTTTCTATACAACAACCATTTAATAATATATGTGCACCTGTTCTACAGATGTCAGTCTGCTTGTTCTTTATGTTGTTAGGAATAAGTTATGCTCCCTACTGTATGTGGTTACCAAACACTTTGATCAGCATGCCACATAGGAGATGAAATAGACACAACTTGATTGACAGAGAATGTCATACTTGTTACATGGCACTTTTGTTGGTTATTGTTATCTAGGAGATGATTGACTGTGGTGTTATTGCCCAGATTGAGTAAATAACAACGTCAAATATGAAACTTAATGGATAGATTACCAGAGATCTGAGTAGTGATATTGAACAGGACAACACAAGCACACACACACACACACACACACACACACCCATTTAAAAAATAATTTAATCAATCACATAAAAAGTGTGAAATTGAACATGGCATTATATATACTTCCTCTTAGAAATATAATTTCAAAATTTATAAGAAATGCAGTTATCCATTATGTTATACCGATAAATCAAATTTGATCATAGAATCGAGTTAAAAAGTAAACTCATTGCTCAGCATGCCGGCATAACCTGTTTGTGTCTCCTTCTAAATTCATATTTTGTGAAAGGTCAGAGTCGCTGTATTCCTTTCTTTCTATTCTCTTTCTCCAGCCTCATTTGTGTCTTCCGCCATAACTTGCTTGTCTGTTCTCTTTCCGCACTGGCTTACATATAGAGCTCTTTTCCCCTTATGCTTCCCAAGTTATGCTCTCTTTCCTGTCACTGAATGTATTCGTGTCCCTCACTTCCAGACACCCATCCCATGGACAATGTTTTGATGAGAAAAGATACTTGCTCTTTTTCTTGGAGTGGGGCGTCCACTTCCTCAGAAAAATTGGACTGCAAAAACGTATGACGAAGAATATAACGTTGAATTTTGTCATGAAAGCAAACTCCTCATTTAACTTTGAATGATTCTCTATGGTCCGCTTTTATTAATAAGTCTTCAGGAAAAACTAATTTTGGACACTTGTTTCCAAATGACACCAGACTGCTCCAGTGGCCTAGTGGTTATATTGTCCGAATCAGATGTAGGAGTTTGAAGGATTGAACCCCATCAGAGACATATCAAAGACTTATAAAAATGTTTCTAACAGCTGTATTTCTAGGCGCTTAGCATTAAGAGGTTACTGTTAGGACTGGTCAGCCTACTATAATGTGACAGGGTGGGGCATCATACTACATGTCTGTGGCATGATACCCTAGTGCTAGACATCATTACAAACTTCCATTCTGCAGAATTGTAGCAATATGACTGTAGAATTGTGAAAGCTACATTAAAATTCCAAATCACACGCACACGATCCATATGGCACATAATTGTCTGTGGTTTGTCTCTATGTAGCGTTTCCCGCCACTTAACCCCACGTTAATATCGTCTCTTCAATATCTCTGATCATTATTCCAGCAGGTCCTAATTAAAAATCAATCATGCCCTATCCAATGCGACAAGGTATCCCATCTTTCACAGACCGTTATTTATTGCAGGCCAAGCCTATACGCTAAAGTTTATTGTTACATGTCACCTTGACTGCAACAAGATTCCACTTAGTTATGGTACAATAATCATCTTCCAAATTTCATACTGTTACATTGATTTTGAAGTCAGGGTCACTGACCATTTAGGGAAATATAGTTTACTGACAATATCTTTTGTTCTTTGTTACCTACTATAAACCAGATTTTGTTGATGTCATGCATTTGAGACTAAAGACACCTAATGATTTGGGGGCAAAGATCCCCAAATACAGTTTCAACAAAGTACTTTAAGTACTATATGACCTAATTCGACCAAAGTTTGTGGATGACTCATATTTTAGAAAAGGAATACACCTACTGATTTTGTGGTTTTGAGCTTAAACTACAAGGTCTCATTGACTTAAAGAATATATATTACCCGTCTTGACAAATTCTTAATATCTGCATCCCATACTCTGGTCAAAAATTTTGTTGACTTGCATCTTATGCTTTAAACAAAGAACTGTTTAGATATTGGAGTAAAATGGACACAGTTATCCCATGAAGAAAATTGGGTTGACTGTGTCAAAAAGGAAAACTTCATTTATTTCCATGATCAAAATTGTGATTTGATTGCATTTGAGTTGTGATAGATGAGGTATTTGATAATATAGTAGGTAACCACTTTTGAGGTGCCACACACCATAATGGAGGTACGAGGGCTGCTACTGATTCTTGGGGAATGCACTGAATGTTGCTCATAATTTTGAGAATGGATGTTTGGTGTACCATTTATGGTACTCATTTGGTAATAACAAAACAAAACTTGTATCTCTGAACATGATCAAGTAGGTTATTCCTACCCATCATGCTTTATTGTATGTCAGAAGCAAGATATTGCCTTTTAAGGAGTTAAGAATGGTTTTGCATTTCTAATGAAAAATGTAAAGTGTTGTACAATTTCAGCCATATTTAAAGATATCAGCCCACTACACTACTAAGAAAGTTCCAGCTGCAAAGGGCTCTTCAAAATTACTAACAAACTAATGTCAAGGAAAAAATCTACACCACTTCCAACTACCTTCTCTCCAGTCGTCCTTCTGGACATGTTTGCAAATTTCTTTCGTGACAAAGTACAAACTATTAGAGACAAGCTTGACACCACAGTTTCAGTTGACTCGTCACCGTACAGTTGGGATACAGAATTTAAGCGGCAACCATTAGCAGCATTTGAACCTGTCTCTATGGTTTTCGTACGTACAATCCTGATGAAGAGTGCACCACAGTCATGTGAATTTGACGCAATTCCAATATCAATGCTGTTTGACTGCTTAGATCCGGTATTGTCTTCACTAACTGATGCTATTATACCCCTCCCTCATCAGGGGAATTTCAATAATTTTTCAAAACTGCCATTGTAAAACCTCTGCTGAAGAAACCAACACTCGAACATAATGATTTAAAAAACTACCGCCCAGTTTCTAATCTCCCATTCATATAAAAAATCTTAGAAACTGTTGTTCTATCCCAGCTTGTATCTCTTCTGAATTCAAACAGTCCTTTTAGCAATGTACAGTCTGCATATCGCCCATGCCACAGTACTATAATTACTCTTATAAAATTAGTTAGTGACATTCTTTCTGCTTTGGATAACGGAAAGATTACAGTTCACACCCTCCTTGATTTGTCTGCAGCATGTGACACAATGACCATGATATACTATTTCACGTCTCCGCATGTATTTGATATCCATGATACAGCCTGTAGTTCAAGTCATACTTGGTCAACAGGACACAAATTCCGTCTGCAAATGGAATACATTCCAGCCCAGTTGATCTATGTTGTGGTCTTCCACAGGGATATATTGATGGACCTGTTCTCTTCATTATATACACTCATACATCATCATCCAGTGTCTCAACAATTGTATGATGATGACAATCCAAATATTCATATCTAGCCACCCAACTGAAGTTGATGCTACCATCCAAGGTGCAGAAAGGTGCATTTCTGATGTGAAATCATGGATGACACGTAACAAGCTGCAGATGAATGATGATAAAACTGATGCCATTCTGATTACAACACAAAGACTTTCTCATTCACATCCTTTACCTCAAAAAATAAATATCGGCAACACCAACATTAAATTTACACAATCAGTACGAAACCTAGGTGTTACTCAGGACAGTACTCTCACATTGCACCAACATGTCATAAACATATGCAAGGTTGCATATCTTGAGCTGAGACGCATCAGCTCTATTCGCAAATATCTTTCAGTGGATGCCACTAACACACTTGTGTGTTCATTAGTACTTTCAAGACTTGACTATTGTAACTCAATTCTGTCTGGTTCCTCTCAATATCTACTCCAAAAACTTCAAAACGTTCACAACACAGCGGCTCAACTCATACTTAGAGTACCACCATCAGAGCACATCTCCCCGCTACTGTGTAACTTACATTGGTTATCCATTCGATCCAGAATCAAACACAAAATTTGTTCTCTGTCCTACATTTCACTGTCGGATTCTAGTCCAACATACCTATATGACCTGTTCCACGTGTACACACCAGCAAGATACTTACGCTTCCCTTCTGACAATCGTATACTCATTATTCCATTATGAAAACAAAGTCAGCGTTCTTTTGCATACCAGGGCCCAGCAACGTCGAATGAATTGCCTACTGAACTTAAACACAAAGACACGGTGATCACATTCAAGTTGGCTCTCAAAACTTACTTATTTCGACTGCAAAAAGAAACGTAAAGACCTAATAATGTTTCCTACCTGAAATATTCTCAGCATATTTTATGTTTTAATGTTTTTCTTATTTCAAGTTGTTTGTTTTTGTTATAATGTTATTATGTTTTTTATCTTATAGGTGTTGTAAAGCGCTTAGAGCTTCTAAAGATTAGGCGCTATACAAAGTCCGCACAAAGGATATAGGATTGCTTTGATATATATATATATATATATATATATATATATATATATATATATATATATATATATATATATATATATATATATATATATATACGTGCGTGTGTGTGTCTGTCTGTGTCTGTCTGTGTGGACATCCGTTAGTCTCGAGAGACGTTAGAAGTGCTCCCGTTAGAAATGTCCCTATAGGTGGTTATGCAGCGTTTACTGTGGCTATGTAGTTCAACACGGGAGTGGCGGTCCTTGCTGCACTAAAAGGTCTTAGTTGGAGGTGATTCTTCTTCCTTTGCGATCGTTTTCCGTCAACTTGCAAGCCTAGCTTGTTCTCGCCAGATTTCAGACAAATGATCAGAGTATTTCGGCAGCCTAATCTGTCTAGAGCGAGCTCTTCCCAGGTGTTGACATCAACGTCAAGGGCTTTCATGTCACACTTGCAGACATCCTTGAAGAGGAGATGTGGAGATCCGATCAACGTTTTGCCAGAGGCGAGGTTCGAATAAAGAATGTTTTTGGGGATCCGTCCATCATCCATTTGACGTACATGGCCCAGACATTTGATGCGACGTTGGCGGAGGAGTGTTACCATACTGAGAACTTTGGCACGTTCGACCTTTGGTTGTTTGTAACTCGATCGCTCCAGGTGAACCCGAGTATGAGTCGGATGCATCGCGGATAAATACCGACAGACAGACAAACAGACAGACAGACAGACAGACAGAGATAAACAAAAAGAGAGAAAAATATAAGGACAGAGACAGAGAGAGACAAGGAGAGAGAGTATAGGAATTATTTGCAAATCAAATTTGCCGTTTTGTAACTGCTAGAATGCTCAGCAACACATTTCTAACTTTAGTGCTTAAAAAACTTAAAATTTATTATAACTCATTCTTACAAATATCATTAATGCTCAAACATTTTCAACCTTTGTTTATTTCGAATACGATTCTAAAAAGTTGATGTTTCTGATTAACTACTAAATTACAGACATGATAAACACCAATGAGACCTTAGGTTCTGTTAACATTATGATTCATTTACCAAATGAACATGCTCAATATGTACAGTGCATCTCAAAAAGCCAGGATATTAATGTCATCCCTGCTACGAAATGTTGAACTCTGTCTGACGTATTGGCATGCCAAAGTGGTCCTAACAATTCAAGAGCAAGCAAACTATGAAGATGTATCATTTTCAGATAAAGCCAACATGAACCTCCTAAGTCTTTATTTAAACTAATCCCATATTGTAGACAAAATCACGCAAGCGTACAAGAAACGATCAAACTCAGGTTTATTGATATTTACTTGAGATGTTGCTGCTGTTGTTGACAGTGTGAAAGCGAATAATTGACTGTACTTTTTGTTTTGTCATTTACGTTTGTGATGGCATTGTGCATTTGAATCACGCGAATTCCATATTTATATAAACCAGTTGAGACCGCTCCTTCAACCCACCTGAATGTCTGCATTCTTACATGTAATGTCAAATTGATGGTACTTTTATCACGCCTGCAGACGTTGCACGTATCATTTATATGACTTTTTGAGTCGATATTTATTTATTTGCTTAATTAATTTACATTAAGAGAAAATGCCATGTCACAAAATGTGTTCAATCATTGTTACAAAGTTACATAATTGTAATATATCATCAAACATATCATAACTTCAATATGATATCTATCTATCTATCTATCTATCTATCTATCTATCTATCTATCTATCTATATGTTTGTGGGTATTTTACGTATAGTCGTCAACGTTCAACTTGTCATCTAGATGTACGTGGTCTGTTTGAACATTTATATGGTAAGCTGTGGTTTTGGCAGTAGGATCCAATTGCTTAGAAAATGAATACATGCTGCTGAAAAGTATTTATACTGGTCTTCTACTTTATGTAATACTTACCGTAGCAATTGAGTTCCTATATACAATATGGCAAAAATTAAAACCAGAACTAAAATTATTTCGCCAGTATTTGTTTATATTTCACATTTAAATATGTAATAAACACATGACCCATAAAGGCTAGTAAGCGAGTTGACTGTGTACAGGCGCAAACTAACCTGCTACTAAAATGTAGTAAAACAAAATACAGTCGTGATGTGAAGTGTTTTAATAAAACAACAAATTACTACTTAGCCACACACTTTAAAATGACCCATTTAAAAAGAGATTTGGCCACATTTAAAAATGAACAGTATATTTATAAATTGTCAAGACAAAGGTTACAGTTATAGATTGATTTGAATTGAATAGAAAGAAAATCAACAAGAAATAAATAGCTAATGAGATAATAATCTGACCTGGAAATTGAACATAATAGTGTCTACATTTGACCAATACTTTTGCTTTTAGAGCCCATCGTAACCTTACCATGCTTTAATGCAATCAAAGGAAAACACAATATTCTACTTGATCAAGCAGGTCTAGACACATTGCATTATTCTAAAAAAACATGCAGACAAACAATGACTCAAACGTGTTTGGGATATTATCAATATAATGCAACCGATTTATATTAATATATTCAACTATGTTCCGTATGCTGGTTTTTCTATTTAAACAATTTTACATGCAAATCAGTGTGTGTGTGTGTGTGTGTGTGTGTGTGTGTGTGTGTGTGTGTGTGTGTGTGAGCGTGTGTGTGTGTGTGTGTGTGTGTGTGTGTGTGTGTTGTTATGGGTGAGGGAATTGTGCCCTTTCACCAAAACGAATTAGCGTTTTCAACAATATTTTTACAAATACTTTTTGAAAACGGGAACCATTGAGATATCTCAAAAGTTATTCATATCTTCTCTGTCTTTTTGCCAGCCTTTAAAGATAGGTATACCATTTGCAGTTTTGAAGTAGTCAGGTTCCGTTTCCAAGGAAAGTATGCTATTATACACTTTGAACAATATAGTACTAATCGATTGACCGTAAAATATTAAATGCTCTGCATATATTTTATCATGTCCACATGATTTATTTTTCTTCAGCTCTCGTACAGTCTCTTCAGTGTCTTTCTGTAAGATGGTTTCACACATATACGTATCTGCTCCGTCATCAATATATGAATCCACAATATTCTTCATTTTGTTTCTAATTTCAGATGCAAACGATTCGTTAAAATGAATATCTGGTATTTAGTGCCTAAAATTGTAAAATGTTGACGCCACTCGTCACGAATCAAAGCAGGGTCCATTATTATTTCTCCTTCTACTTTTAGTTCAGAAATATCTTGTCTCTGTCCCTTCTTATGAAGTCTTATTATCCTGTAAACTTTCCCGTCATCCTGCAGTTTTTTCCAGCTCATTGAATCTTTCTTGTTCGTACTGGTATTTTGCCTTGTTTAACTGGTTTCTGATTCTTTTGAGATAATGGTCATCTTCAATATTGGCACTACGGACTAAATCTATTTTCGCAATCCAAGTCATAATGTTTAGAGCAGTCATTCAAAAATTAAACAAAAGCTTTCTACATAAAATTTAGGGACACGGGGTCATTCATTTCTAGTACCATTCTCTGGCTAATACAATTTCCGGCCAAAATCTGTTGAAAAGATTTGGTAAGCAGATTTTCCGGAACAGTGACATGAACGGTATAAGTTTTACCAGTCATATTTGACCACTTTTTAAAAATCATAATATTTGCGATCTTTACTCCTCGATTGTATGCATGTCTGCGTATTACGTAATTTAGCTCTTCTGGGTCATAGTCTGCTTTAATTGGAGATAAAAACAAAGATTTTGTTTTCGAACTCCGCTTTATTCCACGGAATGGCATAGTACTGATTGGTTCCTGAATTGGTTTCGAATTATTATTATTCACATCATTCATGTCATTGTTTTTCAGTGGAGAATTTCTAGCATCAGATAATTGATTCTGATTAGTGTCATTAGTGTGATTTCCTTTCTCAACAATTTTCTTTTCAAATGTTCTTCTATTTTACAGTAGGTGATGTAGTGTTAGGGGTTTGTGCTACTGGAGATTGCATCAAACCTTCAGTATGAATCTTGTATGTTGGTAGCCTGGAAACGCCTAAACCGGTATTTATATATTCTTGTTGATCTGACATAATCATATTTCTGGATTCTAGATGATGGCTAGCAATTACTCTTGTATTCGGAACTGTATTTGGTGTAACATGAATTTGAAGATGGGCAAGAAGATATGGTCATATTTGCAGAACAGCAAGACAGCTGCATAAAGTTTGTTAAGTTGGAGCTGAATTCCACGCATCTGCGCACTTACTGTCTCAATTTGTTTCTCGTTTACAACTTGTAGCTTTTCGATTATCATTGCCTGGCTCTTTACCACATCTGCCATTGCATGTAGGTCAGATTCCAAACGCTGTTCCGACTTCCTTGTCTTGTCATTGCTCATTTCGAGTCTTTTAAATTTTTCATCCTTACTTTGTATCATCTCATCCAAACGAGCGATGGTTTTCCTCATTCTCTTCATTTCTTCCGTATTAATTGTACAATTGACGTGTATTTCATCTTTCACAAATTGTTTCAGATCAATAAATGTTTCATATTGAAATATGGGAATGCTGGTTTCTCTCAACTTGACTATTAACTCCACAATCACCGATTAGTATATTACCTCTTGACTGATCCACGTAACTCGACTGACCAATTTCCTGACTAGTTTATTGCAGACTCTTTCAGCAACTGAAACTGTCTGTTCTATTCGTCTTTCTGTTTCCATACCTAGACATTCATGCCTTTACTTCGCTAGTGTTACTATCTCTCTCTAGAAAATGAAATATTGCATATATGTCGTCTGCTACTTTTTCGTTCACTGGAGCACTATCAGAACGCGATGTCCTCTCCACCAGTCGACCAGAAGGATAACTTGGATAGCTTAGCCTACCAATAGCATGGAAAGAACTACGAATATGACGAAGGGGACGTTACGTTAGGACTACTCGATGACTCTCGCTTGAATGACTGTTTGTCCAATTTGCCATATTATTATCTTATTTCTGCAAAAATACAGCGTTCTAATTGAGACGCACTCGGTAAATCACTATCAGAATCTTGGGTATCCTGAATATCATTTGTATCCGTTTTATCACTATATTAATTTATCACGTAATCACTCCTAATTTGTAGGAAATTAGAATAATATATACAATGCTGGATATGCTAGGTAATAATTACTTAAACTGCTCTGTGTTTATATTAGCATTAGCACATGCTGATGCTCTTATCCCAGTTAATGACGCAGGTAATGAACTGCTCGAGCATATACTATCCATATAACAGGTTACTAATCAGGATACAAATTCACTGAATAGTGAGTGAACTCAAATTACACAAGATGAAAAATATATACTCATGTATTTATAAAGTATACTGTTTATTCGATGCATTAGACATACAAACTGAAAAACAAACCCATCGAGCTCCAACATCCACGAACACAGTAGCATCAGCCATAATTTATGTAGCCTCTCAACATATCTCCAACAGCACATAAGATTAACCAGAAAATTCGAAAATACACGATAACGGCACAGCCTTTAATAGCCTGATACATCAAAATGGCGCGAGAAAAGTATGAAAGAAAAATTGAATTTCATTGACTTTTCTTGAAACGTCGTTTATATAAAATTATGGTACACATACTATTCTGTTGTCAAATTATTCACACAACAGAATTTCAACACTGGAATAAAACTCACTTTTCTTCACTCTTACAGGCATCCATAATTTACCAGAGCTTGAACACATTACATCCACCTTGTCCGCCATCTTGTTTTTAAAATGCTCGACTAAATGCTCGACGACATTAAACTGAAGAATGTATGGAAAACACGTGTTTTATTTTCTGTACAGAACTGTATTGACCTGTTAAAGTTTTGAGTAATGTAAAACTAGCATTGATTGATTCATACAAAAAGTTATCATTAACTTCTTACCTCTGTGGAAATCTCACCTTACTATATGTAATTTATTTGACAAAGTAATTTGTTACGAGAGTCTATTTATAATTTATATAACTGAAATTGAATATAAATATATTAAACGTAAACATGGAGAATATATATATATATATATATATATATATATATATATATATATATATATATATATATATATATATATATATATATATAGGTATCTTCAATCATATTGCAGTTTTATACTCTAACTATAGAATACTCTGCCTAGATTATATTTATTGTGGTAACGAGTTTTCTTCATTCTTGGAACATATACGATTGTATTAGATTCACAGCGCAGCAGCCAGTTGTTCCCCATTAAACTGTGCTGGCGATTTCGATTGTCCCATGTAACTAAACATTACAGCTTTTTTTCCAAATTTAATAATGTCAAACGTTAGCTTCAAATTCCGAATTTCATTTAATGAGATGTGAAAGCTATAAATTCAAAATTTATATACGTGGAAGTACTGATATGTAGGGAATCATTGTCATTTACATACAGTTAATACATCAACCGACAGCAATTTCGTCACCAAAGTATCACAAAGTCATCAATGCTGAATACGCTAATCGTCGGGGAAGAGGACAACCATGAAACACCCTCTAAGTTTGAATGAAACGAATTGCAGTGTTTAGTTTTCTTTCGCTCGAATTAGCACCGCGACGGCATTCAAATGATTCATTTAAAAGTAAATACACGGATCTAGTTTAACCTTTGTTTTGAGGCAACACCTGATAGAAATGAACAAACGTCTTGGTCATAGGTTGTTATTTTGTCGCTGTTGTTCAAGTTGTAACATATTGATTACTTCGTTATGCCAGCGGCCAGACCCAATGTTGCTTTGATAAGCGTCATGGTAAGATCTCATCCTGTTAGCTAAGTTCAAAAGTTCAAAAGCGTCATCCATATGAAAATAATACTATATTAGCCTTGCCCATACCTGGTAGCAATGACACTAACTTTCGATCTCCCAATTTCACACTTCGTCCTGAATGTATATTATATAAGATGTATCTTTGTTGAAGAGTTGTATTTTTTACGGTTCCTTTAAGCAAACGTTCCCAAAATCTAGATATATATTCAACATTTAATGAGTAACATTATATCAGTACATTAATGATCAATGATAATCTACATCTAAGCAGGGTAATTAGAATAATCGGGCTATGAACATAGCCAATATAACCAAACTATGCGTACGGTGTGAATGAGCAGTTATTTTCATCAACTGTAAATCCTTCCTGTAATCAGGCATGATTCGCTCAGATATTTTGTGTTATGTGGAACTTATTAAGGCACTACAACTTCTGTCTTTTCACAATGGTTCATGCCTTACAAAAAGGGGAAGCATCTGGTGTCAACTGAGCTGTAACGGGTATTTCATTGACTTATTTGGGTATATGAAAATCCATGAATTGCGACCACAAATACATACATACATACATACATACATACATACATACATACCATAAACTTTTATAAATGGTACTAACAGCTGCCTGGCTTGGCGCCGTGTCGGGATAATGTAAATGGGTGGAACATCATGTTACATGTCTGCGGCATGATGCAGCAGTGTTAAACATCACTATAGACTGCCACATTCAGACATCTTTGTGAATGACTGAGCAATTTGTAAAGCTAAGCTTAAATCCTGAATCCCACCCCACCCCACACACACGCACAAACACGTACCCACCCACACCCACACCCACACACAACACGCCAAATATTAGCTCGACAAAACGAATATTTAGCTTAGTATATTTGGCTTTTTGATAATGCAGATAAGCTTGTACTTTTTCTAACTTAGTAATCCGTACATGATTAATTTATGAATAACATGAAACAAGGTAGATTGATGCCTGTGGTCCAGTTATTTATACACAATGTCACGTCTTCAATGATGTAAACTAATCGTGAAGGGTTTTTCCCCCGTTATAATCTTCTACGCAAATAGGCAAAATAAACTGGAGTTGAGTAAAGGTAAACTTCAATAATTAATATAGTAATTAATCATCTACAACCTATAATAGTTTAAGTAAGTATTTGTCACTAAAGGATAAGTCGTTGATAATCTTTAAATTTAAGATGATTTTAGTTTGATTTTAGCGTTGTTTGTAAACAATATATGTCTATACTTCTTACTCTGATTAATCTGCTACTACAACTAGTACAAATGATCACTGTTCTTGCTACTTGAAGATTCATGCTTTTAAACTAGCAACAAATGCAACAAGATTGAGACAACGCATTGTGATTATGAGTGTGACGATTGCTGCGGTAGTTGTTAAAAGTAAACATGTCTACTACTTGTTACACTGTTATGATTACTTATACCACAACTGCTACAGATGCTGTTGTTACTAGAGCATACACATTCAGAACAGAATGAAGCTCGTCATTACTGCTAATTCTACATCATCAACTACTACTACAATTATTACATATGTCTTGACAAGAACTTATGTATCCTACAAATATATCATCTGATATATCTTTCTATTTCAAACGTCAAATTTGTACTCGTTGAACAACTAAATTTGTGTGCTTTTTATATGTTGCCATGCAATATATGAAACTAGAGTAAATGCTTCGCTGAATGTTATTAATATTAGCTCAAACTGTGGAGAAAATGGAATACGAATAAAATAGAGTACATTTGTTTTACTATTGTCCGGGTAAATATAAGCAGATCAGATTTTGAAAAGAAGGGCGCCTTGTATAACTACACACATTACTAATATATGCATCAACACAAATCTTTATTAAGCTACAATATATCCCAACAAATCGGTTCCAAATTAGTATGACTAACATGTCTTAAAAGTTAATATCTTAAATACATTTTCTTTCTCTAGGAATAATTAAATTGGCCAGTTCGTTATATTTGATTTATTTTGAATGGGCTGTTGAAAGGGATTTGTTATAAATGTGTCTCTGCGTTGTAAAAAATAGATAACATGGACAACCCGTAAAGAAGGAGCCATGTTATCATCTTTAAGTTGGATTATATAATGATTTTATAAATTTAAAGTGTATTTAGTGAATATTTATATAATCTGGACTGGACTTATGTAATGATTTTAAAAGTGTCTTAAGTAATGATTTTATAAATTAAAAGTGGGGTTATGAAATTATATTATAACTTTTAAGTGAGTTCATATAATGACATTATTGTTTTAGAGTGGATTTATGTAATGATTTTATAAAATTTAATTGGTTTTTAGTGATGATTTTATAACTTAAGTGGATTCATGCAATGATTGTATAATTTTCAAGTAGGTTTAGGTGTGATTTTATAATTTTGAAGTGGGTTTAAGTATGAAGTATAGGTTTAAGCTGGGTTTAGTTAATGTTTTAATGATTTTGAGTTTTGTTTAGGGATGATTTTATAACTTAAGTGGATTCATGCAATGATTGTATAATTTTCAAGTAGGTTTAGGTGTGATTTTATAATTTTGAAGTGGGTTTAAGTATGAAGTATAGGTTTAAGCTGGGTTTAGTTAATGTTTTAATAATTTTGAGTTTTGTTTAGGGATGATTTTATAATTTTTGACGTGGGTTTATTCTATGGGTTTATGAGATAGCTGAGTGATTTGAGGCACATGAAAATTAAATTATACGAATGCAAAATATGTGACTCTGAAACATGGATGGTCACGACAGTCGCTGTACAATACATAGATTCCGGATGATTAGTGTTACGACTTGTATGATATTAATAGTGTAATGTTACTTGTTATTGAAAAATCACTGCAGAAGTTATTCAATACAATTTATTAAATACAAAACATCAATACCGCTAGAAAAGGGAGTAAAGACAGCAATGAAAGTATTTTTGTCCATGGAACATAAACCCTAGTGAATGTATAATATCAACCAGCTGTTGGAGTGTATCAGTTCTAATCCAATGTGGCTAAAACATATATTACTTTGTAAGACTGCAAATCATCCTAGTATTATCAGAAGCGTACTCATTTTCGGTCTGATCGAATCGTAACTTATGTATTCCGCAATACATTGTAACGGTCATTTGGCAAGTGTGTTTTATGAGCATTATTCTTTTCTAATAATTATATATTCCGTAGTCTTTGAATCTCACTCAATGTTTAAATGCCTGGTATATTAATAATATATCTAGTAGGGTGTAGGCTTCCGTATCGACCACTCCAATGTTTATCAATTCTCATTTGTATCATAAGGCTCTCGAATGTCAACACGATTATTTCACCTTATCAGCTATAGTATGATAAATCAAAGTTTGTTACAGTTTTAAGTTCACAGCTTATACAATAATTAGCATACACATACCTTATTCATCTACTGTTCAGTAAACGCAATTTCATCTTGGTGGGGGATGATATTTTCTTTTGAGCTGAAATATGTTCCAGTATTTTTGTTTGAGATCATTAATGTGTTTACGTATGTACGTATGTATGTATGTATGTATGTACGTACGTACGTACGTACGCACGCACGCACGCATGTATGTATGTATGTATGCATGCATGTATATATGTATGCATATATGTATGTATGTATGTATGTATGTATGTATGCATGTATATATGTATGTATGTATGTATGTGTGTTCAATGTCTGATGTTCGCTTCAGCAGAATCGTCATTACCACAGACTATATATTCTGCAAATTATTGTATGTGATATCGAAATTACATCACAGCTAATAGAGAACTGAATAAACTATATTAATGTGTATTGAATAATCCATATAGGTTATATAACAATAACAATATAACTCCCCTTTTTTAAAATGAAGCTGTACTGTTTGAATTTAAACAAGTAGCGAATGAACCTCTTTCGACTGCAAACAAAAGTAAGTGAAATTTGGCTAGAGCATCATTGAACAAAAGGCAATTATATCAAACCTGAGCAAGATCCTCACAAATAAATGTTATTATTTTACTATTAGTCAATACTGTGTTTTTCTGGTGTGGGCTCAGTACAGCGTCACACGCCAGCTTATAGTAATTGTTCTAGCTATTCCACCACCCTAACCAAACAAATACAATGTATGACACTGAATATTTGTATAACATCTGATAGACCTTCTTTATTGTTCATTGCATAGAGATGCCAGTATAAGTGATCATATATCTCCAATCCTGTCGAACATCAAAACAAGGTGGATATGGATCAGTGGTCACATCTCGATCGATACACTTTATACGTCAATGTCGTGTCCTTTTGACCTTTAAGATATGAGTTCATTTACGTCTGATGTGGGCTTTATAAACGGAAGCAACTCAGAACCAGGTATCAGTTTATGCAGACCGTTCCTTTCTTCAATAATGGTTCAAACAGAGAGTGGTAGCATTCGTCAGCTGAGGAAAGGTAAACTTCATATTAATATAGCAATAATGCAACAATTTGCTCCTTTCAAGGTGTACATAACTAATGGTCAGTAAATATGCAATCTTTGTTAATCATGATTTTGCCTTATAGTGATTACACGCTAGCAATTAAAAATCTTTTGAGTTACCATTCATGTAATATGATAATGATCCATAGGACACCTGTAACTTTCAAAACTGTAATCACTATTATTTGCTTCTTGTTTGAGTTTGGTACAGAAACAGGAAACACGAATATTACAGTTTGCACTTAAATGTTACAGCTTAAAGTCAAAACGTATTTTAATATTTAATTGTTAATGTTAACTTTGTTGGCAGACATTAACAGCGGATTCAGATGATGTTTAAGTATAAAAAATGATTTGTGTGCTCAATTTTAACTACAGTATGCCGATACATTCTTAGAGTCATGATCAGATATGTTGCTTTATTAAGGTTATTGTTTGACGGACAAGTCAGTAATACTCCTGATGTCTATGTTGGTACTGTTGATGGGTATCCAAAATGCATTTGCCTGCCAATGCTATGGGATAAATTGGAAACGTCTTATGTGCCCTCAAGTGGATAAAACAGGTTTGTTGCATTCCATGTAAACAATGTAGAATTCACGGTTTTACGTAAATACCAAAAAGGCAGTAAGAATGAAAATACTTTTAATGATGAGCATGCGTTTGATGATTGTTGTCGTCTATCCAAACAACCTCTGTCTAAATTTGTTGACGCGTAGATTCGGGGCAATCATATGCCCTAATGAGAATACAACAGTTTGGTTAAATAATACCTGCACGCTTGGGAGTTACGTTATTACGCAAATAACAAAAGAAAAAACGATGATAAATATTAACATGATACTTATAATGCTCCTGGTGATAGTCGTATTATAGAATCAGTTAATGATCGTATTTATTTTCCTCCACTTTTTCTATTAATACTACCTCCACCACCACACCTAGGTATACTGCTATTAGAGTCCATACACTACCACAGTATGTTTTCATTCTGCTCCTCCTCTTACTACTACTAGTACTGCTACAATTCCGTTGATATATATAGGCTATTTACCACCACAAGTTTAAAGAATGTGAGAAAGCTTGCCAGTAGCTTCTCGTGGGTCGGTGGTTCTTTTCGGGTCTTCCCGGGTTCTTCCTCCACCAATAATACTGGCCGCCATGTATAGCCTATCGTGTGCTGAAAAATGGCGTTAAACCCCACAACAACAACAACAACAACAACAACCACAAGTTTAAAGAATGACCCACGTACATTAAAATCATCACATCTTTATATATTAATTTCACTTCAAATCAGCGAATCGTACGCATGCAGCAACTATGTAAGTATGTTATGGCATCCCTTGCTATGACATATATAATTGTTAACCATGGAATTCACCCAAAATGCTGGTCTTCTGTAAAGGTGTGAAACACGTAGTCACATGAAAGCTGTGAAATTGTGAATCGTCGGTCTCAGTCAGTCTACCCAATTACAAATGAAACTGAGCTATGACAAAACTACACAGGAAAGAACATTCCGACCTGGTGATAAACTTATGGCTTTCTTGCCCATACATCAACGTCATATTCAGGCTAAATATTATGGTCCCCACACAGATAAAAATGAAAGCAAATGATTTAAATTATATCATCGATACCCTAGGGAGGCGGAAACAGATTCAACTCTGCCATATAAATATGTTAAATGAGTATGTTATTCAGGATATATATGTCAATCATTCAAATAGTGTAGTTGTTCCTGTCTCACACAATGATAATTTTAAATGATGACCTACAACATCACCATTACAAGACGAATAATCTCAAACACGAATGAAATAAGCAATGGCAGTGAATACGCCACATTGTATTGTGCCGAAACCAGATAATTCTTTCCGAATATGCAAATACTACAGAAACATGAACAGTCACCAAAACAGATACATTTCCAAAACAGAGAATTGAAGAAGGAAACTGACAAAATTGTAAACGCAAAATATCTCACCATGTTTGACCTACTAAAGGGATTATGTCAGACTCCACTTACGGATATAGTAAAACAATCTGCTTTTACAACTCCATGTGGACTTTATCATTACAAAGTGTTGTCGCTTGCTACGAAACATTATCCCTCTACATTTAACCGTTTAATTAGCATGATAACTTCTTGCATATATTGATGAGATGCATATATTGACGGTGCCAATATTTACAGCCAATCCTCCAAAGGTCACCTGGAAACTATCCAGAAATTCTTCATTTGCTTGAGCGAGGCAAATTAGACAAATAATCTAAATAACTGAGTTTGAGTCCCATTTTAGGACACATTATGGGACACGGTAAAGTCAAGACCGTATAAACTAAAGTTAAATCTATCTCTGAATTCCCTTTGCCTAAGAGTAAGAAACCGCATTTATGTGATATTTGGGTAATACAATTGCACAATTTTGTCTTTAGATCGTAAATCCGGCGTCAGGCATCTAGACACTTTGCAAGAAGTTATACCAGATTTACAATTTAAGCGAAAACGAATCGTAAGACAGGCAAAATTAACGTCCAATTAAGAATAAAATGAATAGTGCTTCATGTCAAAATACTGTTTAAATATTAATGTACAAGTGTCGGATTTCCTAAATCATAAAACACGCACATGCGATTGACGTACTGAAAATCAAGCAAGCTAGTTTTTAATGGCAAATGAACATTCCCATGTTCATATTCATGTATGTATTTTTCTGTAGAAATATTTGTATTCACCATCGCCTGAATAGTAAATCTTCCTTATTAACAATGCAATTCGGCTAGAGCTGGTTATTAGAAACATTACGAGAACTGGTGAATGGGTTTGTAAACAAGTATAACATTATCCTCTTTCTAGAATGGTTATACGGGAATAGTCAGGCCGCATGCCTAATTTGTCTTGATTAAGAACCATGCCAATGACTAACTTACATATTATAACTTCATGATTTATCTTACCAGCATCTTATGAAAATATGTATTTACAGAACAAACGCAATATCTTTTATTCCTGACAAGGTATGATATAACTGCCTAAGAAAAAGAGTAGAACTCGAAAGTCTACAAAATGGTTGCAGAACCATAACTTTATTAGCTTATTTTGACAACGTTAGAGTATGCACATTCAGAATAGTCCACAAACTCATGAAGAGTCTTAATGACCTGGATCCTGTTCAACATCTTTACAATATATTATCCTTGGTTTATTCTTCATAAGGAAAACATTATGTGTCTCTGCAAACAAAGTCTGTTATATCATTCGAATTTAAGACCTGTTTAAAATTCAGAAAAAAACAACATTATCAAAATATAAATTTATGAAATGTATGTATGTATGTTTGCTGTTGTTTTTGTAGGGATTAACGCCATTCTTCTGCACACGATAGGCTATACATGGCGGCCAGTATTAATGGTGGAGGAAGAACCCGGGAAATCCCCGGAAAGAACCAGCGACCCTCGAGAAGCTACTGGCAGACTTTCTCACATACCCACATTAGTCGAACCCACGTTGACATAATTGTGATGGCAGTGATCCGTAGAGGAGAGCGCTTGAGACGACTCGGTCACTCAGGGCCCCAATATTTGTATGTATGTATGTATGTATGTATGTATGTATGTATGTATGTATGTATGTATGTATGCATGTATGTATTGTATATATGTATGTATAAATGTATGTATGTGTGTGTGTGTTTGTGTGTGTGTGTTTTGCATTTGTGTGTGAGTAGAAGAAGAACGCCAAGTCACATCACGCCTTTTGTCCCCATGGATGTATGAAACATAGCGGTGTTTTGATTCAGTAATTATCCTGGGTATTTTTAATTACATACGCAATAAGAGGAAAATAAGGTGTCATTTGAGTAACTGGAATTTACATAACATGCCCTTTCAACAAACTTATATTGAATAGTCATCTAGAAACAAGATAGCTCATCGGCTGAGTGTACATTTGTGAGCAGTGATATGATCACTTAATGGGATCGCTAAGTCAAAAGGCTCTCTTAAATACATTTTAGACATATACATATAAATGGGAAATCAAACTTATTCAAGGAACACTTAGGAATCCTTCATGTGTTTCAACATTACCTTATGCAATGATTTTGTGAATTTCAGTCGTCTTGGCAGCCATGAGAAATGTAACCACATCAGGCAGTTCTTTACAATACCTTCTGTCTTCTGAGAAGATATTTAAAGTGAGTAAGTTTATATATATATATATATATATATATATATATATATATATATATATATATATATATATATATATTATTTGCCAAATTTTATGTATATTTAATTTGGTTTAGTTGTTTTTCTGTTCATGTTTGTATTCCATTGCATGTTAAAGTAGTGTAATTTGGTTACAGGAATTTGACATTTAACAGAAATTAGTCTGACCTGACTGTTTTTCGTAAACACCTAAGATTAGAACTTTGTATTTTAATGTTGAACAAGTTCCGTTCTTTACTTCAGAGTTGGAGTGAAATCTTTCTTTCTTTAATTGTGTCCTTGTGTGAGATTTATTGTGTGGAATTGTGACTGCGTTAAGAGTACGTGATACCATGGACTTAAAGCTTGGATTTGGTTGTAGAAAGTGATCACGCGACCCTCATAATTCGATCTGTGTTCCGTCTTTATTTAGTGTTTTTCCTTTTTCTATAGAGATGTCAGTGAGTTGGACCTGTAAACACTTCGACCTCAATGTGGTGTTTTTCTGTTTTGACCAGGTGGACTTTATTAATTTATTTTTTCTTCAAATTATTTGGATTCTAAGAAATTAATTCTTTTCTCTGAGAATATTTAAATGCCCACACATAATTCTTATACAAGTAGATTTATTGAAATTTTATTCCAAAATTCAAATACCGGAATATTACTTTCTGTGCATCAACGAATAACTGTTGTCACATCAGTGTTATACTGAATAAAATATACGTCATCGGATTCCGTTTTGGATTTTCGTTGGGCCTCGCACTCAAATTGATTAGAACATTTTATAACCAGAGCCTCTAATTTTTAATTCTGCGATTATTCTTGGATCATTTTTAGATTTGATTCTTTAAACGGTAATCACTTCTTTTCATTTCTACCTTGCTTTTAGGGAAATCAATTATTTGCAAAATTTTACAAAGCTTGCTGTCTTCACTCTTTATTCGTTGCGGTTATTAAGAGCATATATATATATATATATATATATATATATATATATATATATATATATATATATATGTGTGTGTGTGTGTGTGTGTGTGTGTGTATAAACAATTAACATTGAAATTCGTACATATAAACACATGCATATACAAGTAATACAAGCAATTGTATCTTTTGACCATGTGAATTAATAATACAGTATGTTGATGTCAAACCTTTTATCAAAATGTCCTTATTTAGTAAGTGGACTGCATTCTCGAATGAGTATATTAATACAAAAATTCATATGATAAACATTAACTTAGCAAATGGTCTTCTTCCAACAGCTCGCGTTCAATCATATGTACCTAAAACGCTTATACAAAAGCAAACATGTTTGCTCTCAATTGCGTCAAATTTACGTTATTTCTTTATTACTCGCTTCGTTCCACATTTACAAACCCCTCTGATTGGGAATATTCATCTATTTGCATCAAATCGTTGTTGAGGGTTATTTTTGGATACTCTTAAATTCGCATGTTAGCAAGAGACCTTTATAATGCATACTATTTTACGTTAAGATCTTTTTGTGGCGCTATATAGCTCTATAGTGTTCTTGCGGCTTGCAATCAACAAGCCTTCAATCACTCAAAAAATGTCTTCTATCAAGCACTGTGAATGGGCCAAACACTATTGTTATGTTGACGATTCCCAAATCCCAAATCTTAACAATTCCATATTTTTTTATTCGATTGTAAGAGAAAATACTGCCTAAGTTGCATCATGTGACATTGAAACTAGCATCGGTATTCTTTATTTGCAGGACAGAAAACAAAGCTCACTGTCTGTAATTCAATTTCAATTTTTATCTTTTTAGGAGCAGTCTAACAAGTTAACCTTGGGAAAATCTTCTGCGTTTACAATGTTTACTCCGAGCGATTGCAGCCATCCTTTCGGAAACTTGAGTTTGTATTTGATATATGGTAAGACTATTATATATATATAATACATGGCAGGAATATTATGGTAAGACTATTATGTGTATAATATCTGGTAAGTATCTTATGTATATAATATATGGTGAGACTTGTGTATATAATATATGGTAAGAGTATGATGTGTATAATATCTGGTCAGATTACTATGTATATAATATATGGTAAGTCTCATATGTATATAATATCTTGTAAGACTATTATGTGTATAATATCTGGTAAGTCTCTTATATATATATGGTGAGACTTATGTATATAATATATGGTACGAGTATTATGTGTATAATATCTGGTCAGGTTACTATGTATATAATATATGGTAAGTCTCTTATGTATATACTATCTGGCAAAACTATTATGTATATAAGATATTGTAATGCTATTATGCATATAATAAATGGTAAGACTAGTATGTGTATAAATATGGTAAGACTACTATGTATATAAAATAAGGTAAGATATTTACTTTCAAAGACTGAAAAGCTACATGAGTATTCCGTATGAACTAACCGACATGTTTGTATTGTATGCGGCATCAGCGTTCTGGAAACGACCACGACAAAAAAAGAATTGGATTGTACTTGTTATATATTTAATTATATAAAACTAATTATATAAAACAGGAGATATATTTCGATAGATAGATAGATAAATAGATAGATAGATAGACCGATAGATCGATAGATAGATATATAGATATATAGATAGATAACATTGGACATAATACAGATAAACATATCACATTTCAATATTTGTTCTTATAAATGGCAAAACATCTTTCTCTATTTTAGGAGATACAGAAAGAGATGGAATGCTTCAAAGCGATTACTGTAGTATGGAACTATATGATGGATTTTACAATCAAAGTGGCAGAGAAGACCTAGAATATATTTTGCATGGTAGAATTGTCCAGAATTGTAGGGGTGATTCTTAACTGAAGACATCAGGTTAAGACTGGAAGATACAGGTGACGTTTAAATATCAATGAGTACAAGACAAATTATGACAAGCGGAATAAACGTATTGAATCATTTTTAGTGTCTTATATTGGTCTTCTTGATTCTACTTTGTATTTATCCTTTGTTTTTTCTTTCCGTTACTCACCTATCGGTGTTTTGCTCAAGAACGAGCAAGAGCTTTTCCGTTATTTTCTCTAAGGAGGAAAATAATATTGTCGTTGTCCAAACCCAAATCAGGCCTTACTCAATAAAGGAAAGAATGAAGGCATCCTCCATGATTCCAGGTTAAAAGTGGATAATATGTTGTGAAAGCAATAATCAACATAAAATCGTCATTCACAACAAATTCCATATCGAAGCCTTTGTCATTGTTTTGAGCAATCCTTCGGAGACAAACGAGATTTATTCAGTTGCCAAAAATCATTAATGACACAGATTGTGAGAAGGGCGAAATAACTTTAAATCACATCTATGGGTATGCTGCTCCTATTAATCGAATAATTTATACTACGAAAACTGTTCTTTTTTCAAAATCCATGCCTGATATTAAGCCGTTATTCATTATTGACACAATTCATGAACATGTTGGCTGACCAATGTAAAATTCGATTCCTATATCAGTAAATGTTTTGTATGGAAAAGGATGAAGCCATATCCTTTGTTTTTCAGCGAAGTATCGTGATTTTGTCAAATGATTACTTCGTGTTGTCAGCATTAGGAAATTAAGATCGTGACTCGACACGTCTTGTTTTCTAAATCATAATGCTCCCATTGACAACTCTACATGATACATGGTTTAGCAATGATGATCACACTATGAATATATATATATATATATATATATATATATATATATATATATATATATATATATATATATATATATATATATATATATATATATATATATATATATATCTATATATATATATATATATATATATATATATATATATATGCATGTGTGTGTGCATGTTTATGTCTGTGTGTCAGTCCATTTTAGGATACATGTTTATTTGTGAAAGACGCGGAGTATCTGCAACTTATATGAATCTTGAAATTATAACTTGTGAACCTGTATCAAATCAAACTTTTAAATTGATAGCAAAGTCTGATGAAAATTAACTTGAAGTAAAACAATTAAGTGTAGTAATCTAGGACGATCAAAGTATATACCCCTTTTAGTTCAACTGCGACTGACTGCTGTGCTGGGAATATAAAAAAATCTTAGCTGTTCCTATAATTATGAAAACTTGTCAAGATAGTGAATACAGTTGATTACCGTGTACTAAAGCTCGTTTATACACTCTGTAGGATATATGAGATGTAACTTGGAAATTAACCGATTTAATTATTACCTAGTTGATATCTACCAAATGACGAATTACTGTACTGCTAAAATAACATGGCTTGGGCCATACAGAACCTTACCTGCAGGCTACCCATGACTACATTGCACGTGAATCCAAGATTACGTACCCAATATTGAATACAGATTTATTAGCGACTGGTTTTAAAGACAATCAATGCATATATTATGTGCAATATTGCAACTATTTCATAATAATATTAGTGTAAATTTGTAATATAGGCCACTGTCAAGTTTGCAAAGCCCCAGCTATAGAGCCATATATAAGCTATAATCTACCTGTCGTATGAATGTTACTGGGGCGATGTGTTTCATCTCTAAAGATTGCGGCGTGAGTAGTGTTGAACTATTTCGCTTGGTTACCATCTCCAACCAGTGTTGAAACTTGAGTCGGCAAAGGCTACCGGTCACGTTCCGTAACAGGATTGTATATATCAATTGTTATTAATTTGATTTTAATTGAAATTCAACCTTTATGTATATTACACCACTTAGCCGTCGGCATTGCTAACTGGGGGCTCGGACTTAACATCTATATTTCACTATATCTAACTTCCAACAAAATAGAGCATGGGTAGGATAATACTTTAAATAAAATAATTGGGAGCACCCCAACCTAAACATATACTATGCAACTTCCCTTGGCCCATGATACATATCCATACATCATGCGGTACATGCAGAATATATAGTACGTAAGTAGTGACGTGTTATATTTTAAGGTCTAAGGGACTTCTGTGTTAAAACGGGGTGGGGGTGTACCTTGGTTCCATAGGAATTTAACATAGGTGGGATATTATAGGGTGAAGGGCAATTTCAGTAAATAAATTTCGTGGGTCTGTAAACGCCAAAGGGTAACTTAATATGGGGAATACTGGGACTGTATAGGGTATGTATTCGGACAAGGAATATTGAATGGATTTGACCTGTATAGGGACAAGGGGTTTTGAGCAAAGGGTTGTATAGTGAATATGGATTGGGACTGTATAGGGACAAGGGAAATTAATAATAGGCACGTAGAGTGACAAAGGATTGGGACTGTCTAAGGACGATGGGAATTTCACAAATGCAAAACGCTTGGGATTTTAACATAGGTTGTGTTTGTATAGGGACATTAGGAATGCAACAGATGGGTTGACGTCACGTTACTGGACATTGGCAACAATGTCCACCAGGCGTTATATAAAGTTATATGTCCCGCTCAGCCAGGCGTTATACATTTGCGATTACCAACATATAAAGCAACTTAAGTAAATGGACTCAGTGATGTTGTTTAGGGTCTATTTAGAAGGCTAGCCCCAAAAGCAATACCGACTGCAAAACAATTACTAATGAAAGCTATTGATGTTGTTTGTGACAAAGGTAATGGGGATGTTGGGGCTGTTGCCGGTAAAGCATTATCGGCAATCAAAGATAGATTAATACAACGAAAACCGCAGCCACCAGTAAATTACCACCACTGAAGTTATGCCTGCAAACATCAGTAAAATAATAATTTCAGACGCAAATAAAAATGTAGCAGAGTTGTCTAATGTACCAATGTCAGACAAGGAAAGAAACATGATGGACAATTTAATAGCAGAAAGTGATCTTCGTGTTAGACGATAACAATTAAAATAAAATGTTCAAACTTATATCCAGTCCAGCGTTTGACATGGATGCACCAGTTCTCAAGTCCAAGAGTGATTCTCATTCTTTTCACGCACGTGTACCCAACGCACTTGGAAGAATCGAATTACAGGTTCAGGAGACAATAAGATATATCTTGCCCGCTGCAGCGTTTATTGAATTATAAGATAGACTCTTGAAAGCAGATCATACAGCTTTGATTTTGTTAACAACGGTGTTATGGCATTATTTAATAGCGCCATATACATAATTGACGAAAGATTATTGAATCATGCATGGAAAACGTCGACGTTGCCCCGCAAGATACAGTGATGATTATTCGGGATCATCTTGTCCATCAATGATATTGGCAAAGGATGCATTTGATCAGCTAGAAAACAGAAACGAAACACTAAATGCAGCTGGGGACGCAGTTGTATCGATGAATGAAGATTTCAACTTGGGATTTTCAGCACGTATATCCCTGTTAAACGAGGATGTAAATTTTTAATGTGCGATTCCAACATTCCACATCTTTGCATTCTGTAGAAATGTTAGAAAATTTATATTTGGTGCTAAACGTATCTTGGTACTCGTAAGAAAAGCCACCGACAAAAGTAATGCTTCTGTGTTATTCACATGACATATAGCATTACAGCACAGGGCTTCAGCACCACGACATATATTCATCGCATTTCAGGCAAATGCCAGGGTAAATATACAGGAATGAAATCCAATGGTATTTGATACACTTGAGTTTTTGAAGTTACTTTGAGGACACACGGATATCAAGAACCTTCTGAGGAGATGTCGTTGAAGTTTGAAAATAATCACGTTGCACGTGTAAATCATCGTTTGATGACATGTATGGTGCGTGATCAGAATGTTGGTTCTGGTTTGCAGATATTCAGCGGGATTTCACAACATTATAACCGATCTGCTACATTTCGTTCGAACATTTGGCTTTGTTTAAGCGTTCAGTCGTTGATATACACTTCCGAGCTCGTTTTGCTCGACTGCACGCTGGTGGTTATAGAGCAGGCATGTTATATTCAATGATAAAATACGGTTTTTGAAGATATTTGTGGAAGAATTATACTTATTGATGCTCCAGAAGAAACACATGTAATTAAATCGCTCATGATATTTATAATGTCATATTTTCATGTTAATGTCGCCCTGACTCCTGGTCAAGTAAACAAATTACAATCGAAACTCGTAAATAAATGCGGAACAAAAATATTACTAAAACGAGAACAAATGTTTGGTGGTGGTCCTTACAAATTATTATTGACTAAAGCTGAATTAATACATTTTAATAAGGCTTTAGAATCAAAAACTTGAGTCCAACTTTATCTTTATTCGAATTCCAATAAAGACTCAATTAAAATAGGTGGTATATTTCCACTTCTTGCAGCTATACCAGCGTTAATAGCTGCAGTTGCACCTGCCGTTGCAAAAGCAGCTGCGATAAGTGCTGTTGGAAACGCTGCTGGAATTGGGTTAAAGCAAACAGGACAAGGATTTAAAAATGAGGGAAAAGCCTAAGATTACCACAAACCCCTTATCAGTATGGCTAAGGTCTGAGAATTCCAGGAACACTTTACTGATTTTGCCTATGTCCAATTTGGATTTACTCGATGCTGCCGCGCGACTAAATATCAAACATTTTAGAGATGTTTTTATGCGTGATCAGATATCTTTCAAACCAAAGAATATTCAATCAGGAGTTATTAAGCTTGATAACAGTTCTGGTCCAGGTACTCACTTGGTTGGCTACGCAACTGATCCACTCGGAGTTGATACTTTTGATTCGTATGGGTTAGCGCCGCCTACCGAATTTCTAAAATATGCAAACATAAAAGATTATTCTAACTTGGTATTCAACATCACCAACCCAAACATTAACAGATCCACTGATATGTGGTCGTGAAGTAATTAGTTTACTCGACGCTCTATCAAAATTGGCTAAACTACCTCATAAAGTCGTGAATATTAAACAGATCTTAAAATATAATGGATGATCTGTACTGAAGATCTTCTCAACAAAAAAACGAAAACCGACGGAACAATGACTCTCCAAAATGTAAATAAAATCATTAACGACGAAATATCTGAATCATTGAATCTTGCTAACATAGATCCAAACAAAGTGGTTGCATTTCAAGATAAGCAAGTAAAATTAAAACCGAGTAATCTTTCATTGCAAAATATTATCGTGAGGATTAACGGGGTAATTGAAAACAGCCTAGCTTTTTTATGGTAGTGGGAAAATTAAACCCAGTGTAATCGAGTACAAAAATACAGTGACACAATGAATTATCTTCTCGATATGTCTAATAATAAAATTACTGGTCTTGGAGAAACAGAATCAGATAATGACGCGAGAACTGTAGCAAAATAACAGGGTGGGATTTTCGGATTCACAGCAGAACACTATTGGCCATGATATAAATACAATGTTTAATACTGGATGACTTGAATAAGCAACTAATTATGAAAAATGTGCGTGTATATATAATCCTAATATTTGATATAATATACATAAGAACGCACAGACGTAATGATGAAAAATACAAATGAATTAATTTAGCAAATACAAAGACAAGGGATGACTGGTTCACAACGATTTGACAATGAAAAGATGGATATCGTTTACTCAGGTAGCAAACGATTTAAAATTGTACTCATATAGTAAAATGCTTTCGCTCAGGTAGTGAAATTATGGCGATAAAAAAGAGGGACATATATACAACTTATATTTACAGTCCAGAAAAAATACATTGGGTTTTTTCTAACCCCAACATTAGCCCACAGTTAACAAATTATATGTACGGAGATACACTCCGTCATCAGTACACTGTTTCAGCTCCACGGCTGCTTCGGTTCAGCTCCACGGCTGCTCCGAACATAGGACACTCTGGGTCGCCCCAGACATTGGACACTCTGGGTCGCCCCAGACATTGGACACTCTGGGTCGCCCCAGACATTGGACACTCTGGGTCACCCCAGACATTGGACACTCTGGGTCACCCTAGACATTGGACAATCTGGTCACTCCAGACATTGGACACTCTGGTCACTCCAGACATTACTTTCTCTGGTCACCCCAGACATTACTTACTCTGGTCACCCCAGACATTACTTCATGGAAATGAAATTAATTCTGAGTTGTTTTGGGGTGATTTTGTAACTGTCAATTTTCTGTGCCCAAAGTATAATCATGTCAGTGTAGATTAACAGTACATACATACAAGTTTTCTTGTTATCTATCTGTTTATACCAGCTTGAACTCACTAAACAACACTGTGGCATGCAGTTATATAAATATATATTGCAGTGTGAATTGTGTTTGTAGCCATTAATTGAAGAACTCAAGGTACCATCATGGAACACTGCATTGCAACTTTCTCAGATTTTACTTTCCACACAAGATTTATTTAGGATTCATGAAGAGCTTAAAGAAGAAAAGAAACCTTATAGCACAATGACTAGGCACCCTCTAAATCAAGATTATGCCCCTCTTGTAAGCTACCTGTCTGATCTGTTCACAAAAGGTACTGTATAATTTGCCTCAAAGAAACCTTGATCCATGTATCGAAATTATGCATTTGCACAAAAAACTTCAAAGTATAGGACTGGTATAGTAATACAATTTGCCCAGCTCTGAAAGTTTTGCCAGGCTAGCTTAATCTTTCCCGCCTCCAGGTGAAAGTGCCCCCCGCCCCGAATTGGCTAGTTGATTAACCCGCATGCCAATTACACCATTAGAACATTTAAATAGCAAAATAAATTTATAAAAACATACTAACTTAGTTTTAAAAAATTATAAGAACAAATTTCTGTCCCCCCCCCCCAATATATTAGTTTTTAAAACCAATCATATTAAAATAAATATTTATGTTACAACCTTCCATATTAACAAAAATATATATAATATGTCCATTCTTCATTGAGGGGGTTATATGTTTTTCTTATTTTGTTTGGATTTTATATATAATTAAAATATAAGATGAGGAAATATAACTTTTGTAAGGTCTCACTTGGAAGAAATATGTTTGTCCCAATGTATCAGTTTTATTAGCATGTATAAAATAATTTTGTATTTTATTGAAATTGCAAATTAAAAAGAAAACAATAGGAAGTTTGCAATCAGTGTTGTAAGTATTCTTACGTTATGTATATTTAATGAAAGTGTCACAGGTGTGATGATTACAGGTGAATGCTATTGTTCTAACGCATATTTTGGGGATTCAGTGGATCAGGGAAGGGTTGTCAGATTTTGAAAAGAAATAAAGCCACAAAACCTGTCTATTACAAAACCCACCAGAAATGTCATACGTTCTATACATAGTAATTATCATAGGTAATTCCAGGTGTTCCCTACAGGAAATTGGTCTATAATCCCATTTATGAGAGCATCTGGTGGCATAAAATATTGATATAAATAAAGCTGAATATCCTTAATATTACTTCTTGACTCACAATCATGGATGACAAGTTAAACATTGATATAGTATCGGATGTTAATGATGGCACCTATCCAGCAAACCTGGCAGCTATCAAAGCTCTCAGTAAGAGAAAAAGTGAATTGAGGTTAAAGGCTTTACTGCAAGCAGTGGTATAATTTATAAAGATGACTTCTTAGAATAAAGGAAGTATCAGCAGTCCTAGCAAGCTTTCATTATGGTTAGTAGTACTTAAAAAATTATTAATAATAGTATAATATTAATGCAAAATTCTAAGATAGATAACATGTACAGAGCCTGTGCCTATTGGCCGTAGTCCACGCAAAGAACCCAGTATAACACTACTTGCTAAGCTACTTAATATACTGATACATCCATACTCTATCAAAATCAATTATCCATCAGTATTCCAGGAGTGGAATCTGTTTGTCTCTGCTCCCTCTCTCCCTCTCTGCCAGGAAGTGTATTTTTGGATGGGGATGAAACAACATATGTCAGTGACTGCAATAAATACACTAGAGTGACTCTAGGCCAATACAAGCAGTACCTCCTCTGAATTCGTTACCAGTGCCATCAAAAGTGTTGAGTTTAGTTGGAATCAGTATTAGCTGTCCTCTTCGAATAACAGACAGTAGGAACAAATATACTGTTGCAGCCACAGATAATTTTTTCAAATGGTCTGAGGATGAAGGTCTCCCCAACAAAAGTGCTGATGAAATAAAAAAAAAATTCTACTTAATATCATATGTTATCAGGGAAAAGAGTTCACAAACCTTTCACTCAGTCTGGAATTTATTAACAAAACCTTGCAAATGACTATTTTAATATAGTGTTAAGTTACTAAGACGAAGTATGAACAAAAACTGAAAGCTGTATTTTATTTCGTGTAGGTGATTTTTGATATGTTATTAGTCTGAAATTCTAATCTGTATTAAATTTAATTGTAATCTGTATTAAATTTAATGTAATGGCTCATTTGAAATAAATCCTATATGAGTTTGTTACATGAACTTATTACATGTATTATATTTCACATGTGGACCCTTAAGCAGATTAAGAAAGAGACCATTAATGAAAAAATAACCAAATAGTTGTAGTGGGGAAAAATCGGTTAGCTGATTCTGCTTCCCCCCCATTTTTAAGTGACCAGTTCTATGTAAGGTATTTCACTTGTAGGCATTAAGTATATTGCGAAAGAACCCATTAAGAATAATACATTATTTGGTTGGGGGTGGGGGAAATAATCAGCTAGCTGATTCTGGCCTTCCCCCCCCCATTTGTTAAGTGACCCTCCCCCATTTGTTAAGTGACCCATTACATGTATGATATTTTACATGCGGACATTAAGCTCATTACCAATTAGTCCAACCGGGGGGAGGAGAATTGGCTGTTAAACTGGTTGAGCTAAATTATACTCTGATACGTATGAAATTGGAGCATGTGCTTTACTACATTTAATAGTGAGACACAGTATGTGCATGCTTGTTAGAATCTAACTGCAAAGTCTGAATATAATCAGTAAGAGAAATTAATGTATTTTTTTTACTGTAACAAGATATACCAAGGGATGTGGGGAAAGTTTGGGGTTGAAAATCATCTCAATCCAGCCTAAAATATGTATCAGATAATGAGGGATCATAGCCAGTTATCTTCCTTTTAAACTGATTGGTGGCAGCATGGAACAAAGCAGTCCAAAATTATATGCGGTATACTTCCTATAGCATCTACATTTTGCTTTGCAAAATGTCTCAATCATATAGATCATAGACATTATCGGCAGTGAGAGAGGAGTTTAAATGACGAGCTAAGTTATCTAGGTAAAAAAATGAGTTAATCACTAGGTTAAGCAAAATAGGCACTAGGCATCAGTGATATTGTGGTCTGGCTCTGACAAAAGGCGCATTTATTGTAAATTTATACCAAGTCTTATTTACCTCTCCGTGACCATGTATTTGACATTTGTTCACCAAATATGTTTTAAAACTTTTTATTAAGGCTTAAATTCGAAACTGTTCTCAAAGTTGTTTTGCTTTTTTATTGTCTTATAATGAGTTAATTAAAATAATATATTTACACTGATCAATAATAGATTGTTTTGAGGAATGATAAAGTCCAAGGATAGCCAAATATCGGGAAAATGTTATTATGTGGCTCCACGTTTTGGAAAGACTGCTGGCTATGATCCCTCATTGAAGCATGTTCAACCATGTCATATTTCTTGTGTGGAGGGTAAAACATCGCTGTTTTATAATGTGACCAGGAACATTATATTTCATTTCTTCATACAAAATATTTGAAAACAGTTGAGTAGATTCATTGCACTTGGTAACCATTTTATTAGTCTTTCATGAAATGAGGCTTTATATACGATACTTTAAACATTTTAATTGTTTTATCATATAGTGTTGTGTTCATTTAAAAAGTTTTATAGAAATAATAACTAAGCAACTGAACACTGAATGTTTGTATTATTAGCTCAAATGAAGATTATGCTTAAGGTGGAGATCGAATTTAGTATTAATATATTTGCATTGCTCCTATTCTTAATGTTTGGAAAGTTGTACTGTCTTTTAACTTCATTGTTTGAAGAAACAATATGGGCATTTACTGGCATATATTGGTCAGCATGACTGGCCACATTTATTTTCAAACCTTGGTTAATTGCCTGTCTTGGTATGGGAGTTCAAGAAAAAGTATATAAATAAGTTAACAAATAGAGATGCTTAAAAGAAAGTTTGAAGATAAAAATACCAAAAAGTAACAATTTTTTTTAGATGAAATTCACAACCTCTTGTTCGACAGTGGGGACACACAGAAACAATTTTACTAAGACTTGTTGTACAGTAATCAACTGACAAAGTTAGTCACAAAGACCTGGTCTCATCCTTCCATGACTACATATATCGCTATGCCTTTAGTTAATATTTCCTTACAATTTTTGTGATACAGTCATGAAATTTGAATATTTATTTTAAGAGTTTGTTTTACCCATTTGCAATAAAAAATGTAGAACCGTGACCTACATTTCAAGTTTGGTTTATCATGTTCTTTGTTTACATTAAGCTGACTTTCCGAGATCTTGGATAATGTTGCCTGTTGAAATATGAAACTGAACCAATTATTAGCAAGTGTTGGTCAAAGCAACATATTATTGAACATTAATGCATATTTATCAGTATTTTATAAAATCATGACACTAATCATCACATGTATATACATTTTCATTTATCACTGGTAAAAATAGGTTACATTTAGCAAGAGTTGGTCAAAGCAACCAAACAACTTGTTTATTTTGTTTGTGGTGCTGATCTGACATCAGATGTGACTGTTATGGCAGCTATCATAGAAATATTGTTACTGTCATCTCATGAATGGAAACTCATATTGACATGTGGTTTTGCACCAGATGATTTATTATCAAGCCTATATGAAAGTAAATGACAATGGTTCCAATCTTCCGATCAGCATGGTTACCAATGTAGCCATCTTGAATTTGTTTTTTCATTCTTCTCAATGGATAGTTCTATAGACATTTGGTTTTCACCAAAAGTCTTTTCATGGTCATAAATGAAAACATTGTGGAGGTGACATCCACAATGGCCACTATGGCAGCCATCATACAATTTTATGTTATTTTTAATTCTCTCACATTGTTTGATTTTATATTTTATTTCAGTCAATTTATATTTGAGAAGACTTGAATACTTGTTTGGTTTTACCTTGCCTTGTTACCTAAGTTCAAGCCCTATGACTTAACGTTGGTCTTTAATGATGCCAATTTGCACAGACAGTATGATTGCTACAATGACTATCTTGAAAAACATTGTATCTACTCTTCCTAAATTAATAGTCATATCAACATAGGGTTTTCACCAGAAAACTTCACATAAAAAATGGCCCCATTCCTGCATCCATTATGGTTCTCATGGTGGCCAATTTGAAAATTGCTTTTTTCCTCCAGAATATCAGAGATAGTTTCCACATCATCAATTAACATAAAGAAACAGTCGTTGATTCCTGGAAATTCATTTTGGCCAGTGGAATATCATTGTTTGAAGGAGCTCTTGTTTTACTTAACTTGGCTGTAAAGTTAAGTAAGCTTTTGCTATTAACGCCTTTTTTGTGATTTGGTATTGTCTTTCATCCATCGTGCATCATTTTGTGTCCCTCGGCAAATGCTATATTGATCTTGACACACTAATTTCAACCAGACTTGTCAACCTTGTAAACATGTTCAGGTTTAAAACATTGCATGTTTGTTTTATGGTTTTGAGTTAGAGAAGCTTATTTTTATTATTAAATATGGTGATTTTTGAAAAAATAAAAGGCTTTTTTTATTTATTGAAAACAAATTGACATACTCTTTCACATTTCTTTCTTTCAGTCTCGGTTATGTTTTCTTTCTCATCAATCCAATCGCAAGGTTGTATTCCTTTACATCTGTGCTTTTCCCATGTAAATTGGTGGTTTCATTAGTCTTACCACCAGTCATTGACTCATGAACCAAACAAAATAAGCAGATCACTTGAGCCCAGGTACACAGGCAAAGGGTCTGACAAGGTCTTATTCAGAAGAAGCTGGACAAAAAGACTTTCATGACTTTACTTGTTTAAGCAATTTACATTATGACCCTGATATGCATTAATGCATGTGTGGTAAAGAAAGTGACCCTTCTGCATTACACACAAAGCTGAAGTTTTCAATCAGGCCTATATTATTGATTGTGGCTATACTACAAATTCTTATGTAACTGCAGAAATAGGAATATTGATCACTACTACAATGATTTTATCTTCTGTGGCAGAGGTAGTTTGAAATTATTTTATACAAACTGCAGAAGAGGATATTTTTATATTAGACAATTACCGCACTATATATAAATGGCAAAAAAGTCACAGATTGATATTATAGTATTTTGAAAGAAAGTATCGACATATCAAATTGTGGTTTCATTTTACCAGATCAGTGAATTATGCACAATGCTACAGGTAAAGATTAAATTGCTGTTTCACATAAATGTATCATAAAGATTAGTCAGAGACTTGTTAAAGACACAGCCTGAACATATTGATAATTTATTAAACTTAGAAATTGTCTTGGAGTAGCAATGATGTACCGGTAAACATGACTTGAGAGAAGAAAACAGTCATGGAAAGTCCATTGATAATGTACAGGAAAGAACTAAAGTAATTATCATTTAGAGAACCCAAAAACGAATAAATACTGAATTGATGATGATAGTGGTGACACTGAAAACATTAAGTGAATATAGTACCCTAAGAGTGATGGTCATCAAGAATGAAATAATAAGAGCAAGATGTATTTAACATTAATATCTTGAATTATTAACAACACCTTTACATGAATAATATGAGACATTTTTGGCGATGAAGAATCTAAGCAAATGATGCAGTGTTATAAGTTTTGTGGAAAGACATTCACATGCAAAGAGAAAAGCTATAGTGTCAATATACAAGCAGTGCTTTAAGAACATCAGATGTAATTGTACAAGCGGTGGTCACTTATGTTTTGGTATAATACATTGTGATCATATTAATCAGCACTCAGATACTGCATTAAAGAAAACTATGTTAAGACACAATTACATTTGACATTTATCCTTGGTTGATGCAGACTGGTGTAAAAATATTTGTAAAATGAACTACCACAGGTTTGCAAATTACTTTCACAGCGGTGTATTTTACAGTAAATGACCATACAATCAAATACTGTCCACTGCGAGTATTTTGAAGACCATATGTATATGCTGAGAAGCACATATACCTGATCGTACGTTCACCATCATTCCAACAAGAAAAAAATTAGAGGCCCTGGGGGCAGTGTTTCCCTTTACGCACATTTGTGCGTCAAGGACACACGCTGGAGAAAATTGACGCACACATATTGTTTCCGTGAGTTTTTTTTTTTTTTTTGGACGCAAAGGATTTTCATAATGTGATCAGGATTTATTTAATACCCAATGCATTGGACGAGGGATGACATCGTATATACTTCGAGCATAGGCATTGACTGGTTCCCCGCATTGTTTGTTCCTTGCCTTGCGCTCTTCTATTCGTATAGCAGAGTGCAACGCAGGGAACATTCGAAACAATGAACCAGACTAGCATAGGCAATAGCTTCCCCTAATCTCGCGAGCTCTCACGCGATTTCCATCGAACTCAGCAAGCTGTCATCTAGATGTTTAATCTCAGTGCTTGTTGCACTAGAAAGTGATCTCCAGATTAAAACGACGTGCACAAAAATCATTTGCGAAGAAAGTGAAAGAAGCAGAACACAAAAGAGTAACTGTGGATCTAACTTTAATGAAAAATGGATAAAATAATACCCTTGACTTATGATCGCGTGATAGCGAAGACTGCAAAAGTGAATAATCCTTTCGTGACAGGGTTTTAGAATTTTAAAAAATCTGCACTCGTTCGCCACAAGTTATCTGGAGAATACATTATAGCCCAAGACTTTCTTTCACAACAAAGAATTCAGTAAACTTGCATAGACAAATGCGTTATTTGGATTACAAAGTCAGCGGTTACCACTGGTAACTCAGTGCACATGTACGAAACCAGGGGCTTGTGGATCTACAGAGAGTACAAGTCGAGTAATTGCCTTTTAAAATAAAAAGTTTAAAAACACCAAACGGAAGCGCAGTTCATTGTATTTATGTCACAATCACGAAGACGTGATAAGAACGGTATTTTGTTGGTTTCCAATATAATTCACAATATTTTACTCTACATGACTATCCTCTTGGATAGACTGTTGGTAACTTTCATGGATTATAATCCAAAGTTCACATGCATAAATGTGATTTCATAAGATATGAGGACTAAGTCATGTTGGATAGAGGGTTGTCATCTGTATCAATAACTGTTACAAGTCTATAGTCATAAACTAAGTCATAGAAAGAAGGAAAACTGACGAGTTTTGTTAAACTTAACAAATAATTTAATTATCAGTGTTTTATGCTGAAAATCTAAGAGTAACATATAATTGTGAACGGAATCCAAAATATTCATAGCAAGGTCCAAAAGAATGAAATGTTCAGAATAATTTTCAGATCCAAGAATATATTTGTTTGCCAACAATCCTGATGTGTAAAAATGGTATCATGCAGAACTTGTTTGAATAATTCACACTAATTCAAAATCAAATTATAGTCCAATGAGCACTTTCTATTTCCACTGAATAATCGAAACATTTCCAAAATCAGTTTCTTTTTAACTTTGTATGGACAGTTAATATCTAACCTAAATAGGATTTTGAAGTATTGGCAAGAGAGACAGAACTTTATCACCCGGTTGAAAAAGTCTTTCCTTTGTACTTTTGACCTGCCTTAATTGTAATTTTAAGTGAGTAGACAGAAGATTATATCTTGCTACTTCACAATCAGAGATATAATTTAAAAAGATTTGTATCAGATTCCTCTGTATAAAAAAAGCATTTTCTTTTAATTAGTCCATGGATAATAAATGTCCATAAACTAGTTCAAAAGAACTGAAACCAGCCATTGACAAATTAAACAAGATCTACAGTATTTGGAACATGATGTAAGAAGATGTAAAAATGATGCAAGAACTTCTGATAGGTTTCGTTGACTCGTAAATGACCAGCCAAAATACCTTCATGAGCTAAACTATGAATTTCCTGTCTATATGACATAAGAGCAACAGTTTGATAGCTCACTGACCACTCTTCACCAGCGCGTGCCTCAGGTGGTCTCGATTTTATCATAACGACCCATTTTCCAAAACTATCAAGTTGTTACATCTGCAGAATCTGCTTCACTAGTAACCCACTGAAACAAATAGGAGATATCAGGATCTTTTTCCTTTTCGACAACAAGTAAATGTCCTGATTAGAAATAAGCAAATGAGTAGTTAAAATATGATCACAATGATCAGTAACAGGAGCAAAGGTGCCCTCACATGTGTCAGGCAAAGGAATAATTTCCTGAAAAACTCTTTCACAAGAGCGTTTTATTGCCATAGCTTTAGTAACTGCACAAGCAGGGTATAAATAAGGGATTTCGTTTTCAAATAGCCTATCAATAAATAAACATCCTCAATGGGCAAGGAACTCACAGCGCTGATAGTCGTTGGTCCTGAAAGTAGGTGTGAATAAAAATTAACGTTATGGAGTGGAATTCGAAGAAAAACGCACTCTACTCCCTAAACAAAAACACTTTCATCAGAAGAAGACTTCTCAGACAAAGGCAGAGCACCTGATAATATAATAATGCGAGAA
>JAPYKE020000767.1:0-65389 GCA_028554795.2 Sinohyriopsis cumingii | reverse complement strand
TCGCCCTTGCCACAGTGCTGAAACTAATCTTCTTAAAGTAGTTAATGACATTCTCTCTGCTTTGGATAGCGGAAAGATTACAGTCCTCACCCTCCTTGATTTGTCTGCAGCATTTGACACAATAGACCATGATATATTACTTCACCGTCTCCAGCATGTATTTGGCATTCATGATACAGCCTTACTGTGGTTCAAGACCTATTTGGTCAACAGGACACAAATTGTGTCTGCATGGAAAACACTCCAGCCCAGTTGTGGTGTTCCACTTGGACCTGTTCTCTTCATTCTTTACACTCAGCCGTTCTCAAGTGTCATAGATCATCATCCAGTGCCTCACCAATTGTATGCTGATGACACCCAAATATACAAATCTAGCCACCCAACTGAAGTTGATGCTACCATCCAAGGTGTCGAGAGGTGCATTTCTGATGTCAGATCATGGATGACATGTCGCAGATGAATGATGATAAAACTGAGGCCACTGTGATCACAATACAAAGACTTTCTCATTTACATCCTGTACCTCAGACAATAAATATCAGCAATACCAACATTAAATATAATACAATCAGTACGAAACCTAGGAGTTACTCTGGACAGTACTCTCACATTACACCAACATGTCATGAACATATGGAAGGCTGCATATCTTGAGCTGGGACATATCAGTTCCATTCGCAAATATCTTTCAGTTGATGCCACCAAAACAATGTTGTGTTCATTAGTACTTTCAAGACTGGACTATTGTAGTTCAATTTTGTCTAGTTCATCTCAATATTTACTCCAGAAACTTCAGAAAGTTCAAAACACAGCTGCTCGGATCATACTTAGAGTACCACGATCAGAGCACACCTGCCCGCTGCTCTGTACCCTACACTGGCTATGCAATCGATCCAGAATCAAGCACAAAATTTGTTCTCTGTGCTACGTTTCACTGACGGACTCCAGTCCAACATAGCTATCCGACCTCACCCACGTGTACACACCAGCAAGATACTTACAATCCTCTTCTGACAATCGTATACTCATTATTCCCACTATGAAAACAAAGTCATATGGACAGGGTTCTTTTGCATACCAGCGCCCAGCAACGTGGAATGAATTGCCCACTGAACTTAGACACAAAGACACAGTGATCCCATTCAAGAGATCTCTTAAAACTCACTTATTTCGACTGCAAGAACAAACTTAAAGACATAATGTTTCCTACCTTAAATATTTTCAGCCTTTTTTTAATGTTTACTAATTTCATGGTGTTTGTTTTTGTAATCATATCATTATATATCTTTTTATGTTATAGGTGTTGTCTAATGTTGTAAAGCGTTTAGAGCTTCTAAAGATTAGGCGCTATACAAAGTCCATATTATTATTATTATTATTATTATTATTATTATTATTATTTATAGTGACCTCTTTCAAAAGAGTGTATTATTTAACCTTTCAGTCTCAAGATGGTAAGACTTCTTGTGTCAGCGGTGTGTCATATCAAGGAGAGTATGGATATGTAGATTATAGATGTATAGAGTGAATTGAAAAACTGGGAGAGATAGGCTTTTATGTTGATCTGAACCCAAACTTGTATCCTGAATTGTAAAGATTTCGCACACTGAAACAAACGTTTGCCAACAAGACTATAGTCAAAAGATAATTTAAGAGGCCCCATTGTATAACTCAGTCCTTTGTTCAAATCTGTCTTCTTCAGGGCAGCTATGTTCTATGTGTCAATAAGGTCTGTACCATGAGCACCAAGAATTGGGAAGTTTTATTGGATCTCTTGAGTATTACATCGCCAAGGGAAAGATTATATTCAAACAGGGACTCTAGAAGAATGTCAATACATTCTTGGAAGCAATGAAGGTTGTCATCTGCAGGGAGATAAGCACTAAAATGCGAAAAGCGGACTTAAAAAATGTCAATCTAAGTTACCACAGCCTAGCTGTTTGAGATAATATGCAAGAATTTTCTTGTACTGTACTGACACTCCTTTTGCGCCCTTATGTATTAAAAATCATACTCACTATTATCTACTTTAGTCTCACACAAACAATTCAAATAGACAGTTTTAGTGTAGCATTTTGCCAGGAGTGCACAAGGAATGTACTCATCGAATAAAACTGACTGCGTGTTTCAGGAAAGGCACAAAACTCCCTGTGCTGTACGGAGAAAGCAATTGTCATGCATTTATTGATGGGTGTGGGGACTATGAAGAACCACATAATTTTCAAGATCGACCAACTACTTCCCGCTTGTTTCACTGTTCAAGTTTGACACACACTTCGCCCGAGACCATTATCCTACCAACACCAAGTGTTCAGACAACCGTGCCATCTGAAACACGTACAGTGCCAATGATCAGTTCAGTTCCAGTGACGCAGATTCCATTCGACAATAGTTCCACTAATCTTACTTCAGAAACGTCAGCAAGCCAAGATAGCGGCAGCCCCGATCAGAGACTCGTCGCCAGTCATAATGATTAAAATAGTACTATTTGTATGGCAACCCCATTAAATATTATATATACTGATCCGACTGCGTCGGTGTTGACCATTTAGGGTTTAGCCTTCTCATTTAGGTACTGTTACTCATAATCCTATAGACAGTTTTTCATAGAGTGCAAATTATCCTACACGTCACCGCCATTTCTTCCTGAACAAAACTAAGTACCAAAAACATAAATCGTATGCTGAGCCAACAATGTATCCATATATTCCCTCCACCACTCCCACCAACTCAGAATTGCTTATCTTCACATATCCATCAACTAGGTCCTACTAGCCACAACCGCAAAGCAGCTCTCAGACATTTTGTTTGGGATGCGGCGGCCTTCGTTCATCTCGCACAATGGAAGGCGTGCACTGTTTGATTCAAGTGCACATATATTTCCTACAAAAGTTAGGTTTCTAGATCGTGTAGGCTTACCATCATTTCAACAACCTATTTCATAGATTTTAGGAGTTTGGCAGTGTGAGCACCATAGTGTCTCAGGTCATGTCGAACTAAATTTACAACTAGGATGCATTCGCTGGTCTCATTCATTCTGAATGTCGTCAAAGTTTAATATCATATATCGATCCTCAGTATCCAATTTTCGACTACGTACAAAGCCTAGATGTTTGAGATAATATTGAAGAATTTTATTGTACCGTACTGACACGATTGTGACCATATGTGTTAAAGTCATACGCACTATTATCTACTTTAGTCTGACACAACGCAATTAATTAAATTGACAGTTTTAGTGTATCATTTTATCTAGAGTGCACAAAGAATGATCTCACTGAATAATACCGACTTTGCTTTCTCTTATGGAAACGCACATCACTCCCGAGCTGTACGGAGAATACAAGTGTCATTGATGGGTGTGGAGAAAATAAAGCAGTGAGAAAATTCTAGCTCTGGCATTCGAGCCAGTGTAAGTCCACAAGACCGATCTTTCAGCCGATGTAGGGGCACGTTTAAGACGTGAGAACGGAGCGCAATGGTGGTATTGTGTTGAAAGAAAAGAATATTTATAAACTGAGGTCACGAATGGACGATACTTCGTGTCGAATACAAGTATTACAATGAGTTATGGATTAAAATTCGTTGTGTCACATACGGATCAGCTCTACGCGTAAAACAGGACATTAGTGAGTTCCAGTTTCACTGAGATGACAAATAAACTGAGCAATGGAAAAGAAAAATCAATAATTAGGACAGAAATTACTTTTTAATAACCTTATTATTTCATGACTGCTTTCATTGTCATTGAGACTGCATGCATTATTAGTGTCTTATATTTTTAAATGTTATATTATTTGTATACTTTGCTTTTTTCAGCTTATTTTTGGCTTCGTTCTTATAGTGGTTTGTTGTCCCCCCCGCTCCCCATCTCAACGTTTATTTCCTACAAAAGTTAGACTTCTAGATCGTGTAGGCTCATATTCACTTCAACATTCTATTTCTTAGATTTTCGGAGTTGGCAGTGAGCATCATGTTGTCCCAGGTCATGTCGAACTAAATTTACGAATAGGGTGCATTCGTTGGTCTCATTCATTATGTCTGTCGTACCAGTTTTATATAATATGTCGATCCCCAGTATCTAATTTTCGACTACGTACAAAGACGTCTTAGATCTCGATGGGCAGATACACTCGTTATAAATCTAATACACAGACCGACCGAGTTAGTGTGTGGTGTTCACACCATTGCTGTTCTCTCAAATACCATTTCATCAATGAGAAAATTTCCCAATTTAACAACTATCTTACTTGTACCTTCACATAGCTAGCTAAAAATTCTCAAATTATTCCCGCTCGTATAACCGTAGCAGTTTCAAACAGAATTTACATTCCAATAATCAATCTCAACTCCATCACTAAGGCATAAACTTGTCAAAAACGTATTGTCGTCTTCTGATGCACTTCATCCTCACGCCATATTTACCACTGCGGTTTATAATCATTCTGATTCCCATGTCATAGATCCGCAATGAAATTAGCCACAAGAAAGATTGGTTTTGGTTTAGTTTAAGTGTTATTTATATTTACAATGCTAAAGATATCAAATGTGGAGTTTGCCAGAAATTCTCAATAGAGCAAGCTTTATGAAAGTAAGGCTCTTTTGCTCTTCACTATCAAACACCTTCATTGTGTCAAAAAATGCGGCATAGACTTTTGATTCCAGGTTAGTGAAGTTAGCATTGCGTAAGATAAACTATGCCGTTTATGCAAGCCAGACTGTTTTGAAGCTCCGCTGCTGTGTATTTGAAACATTTAACATTTTTGTTTTGCGCTTTGTAATGAATCTAATATACACACATTTTTTAAATACTTTGTACAAAACGGCTGATAAAATTACAGCCTATAGTAGATAGAGACATTTTTACACTTCTTGTCCGCCTTTGTAGACTGTTACAATTATGCTTACCTTCAAGACAGATGGAAGATAAGTATTTAGTATCACACCGAATAGATTTGTAATAATTTCTATCAGTTGTTAGCTCGCGTATATGTTATGCTCGCACTGTATAGCATATATCCCCATTGTTTCACCGAGCTTAAGTTGTATTATGAATGCTTCTATTTAGTGACATGTAATATTTTCAGTCAAAACAGACACTTTAAAATGGGTTCCTTTGTTCGTTGCAAGGGTAGGAAATGGAGTATTTTCTGGGGTGCATAGATTATTGATATATCTGACATTATGTTAGCTGCCTATTGTGCATTGGATGTTGTTTCAAATTTCAATCCCAAACAGCTTTTTAAGTTTTTGTTGTTTAATATAACAGAAGTTTCTAATATCTAACAGCATATTCAACTATGTTATTAAACACTCTATCTTCGTACGTATTGATAGCTTGCCCTTGATGTTATTTTACATTCTCCCTTGCCAATCTTCCATTGATTGTAGGTTACATACCTTAGTCACCTGTGTCTCCCATCTTCAATCCATCTCCTTCTAAACTATATAGCCCTTTCATGTGCTTCATGAATGTCCTTTGACCAATAAGGTTTTAGTTGAATACGGATTGTCTTTCAAGAAGTTTTTGTTAGAGTGGCTTTTTTTCAAAAGAGTTTATTATTTAACTCTTCTATTTGTTTTGGCATCAACTGGATTGAATATAATCATTTATGTAATCTTTCGTCAATCTCTAGTTGGTAAGCCTTCTTGTGTCAGCTGTGTGCCATTCGAAGGAGAGTATGGACATGTATCTCTTCCAGTCGCTAGGTATTTCAATTCTCTCTATATATTAGAAAGAACTGAAATACCTTGTGACGGGAAGAGATAGGCTTTTATTGTGATCTAGCCCCAAATTTGTATCCTGATTTGTTAAGACCTGGCACACTGAAACAAATGTTTGCCAACAAGAATATCGTCAAAAGATAGTTTAAAGTGTCCAATATGTGTAACTCTGTCCTTTGTTCAAATTTGTCTTCTTCAGAGCCACTAAGTTATTTGTGTCAATAAAGTTTGTACCATGAGCACCAAGAATGGAAAATTTCATCGTATCTCATGCGTATTACATCGCCAAGTGAAGCATTATACTCAAACAGGGACTCCAGAATGTCAATACATTCTTGGAAGAAATGAATGTTGTGATCTGCAGGAAGATAAGCACCAAAATACGAAATGCGGAGTTTTGCCTAAAAGAGTTATTCTCAGGTCAGTTAGCACGATTCGGTCGTTACCACAACCTAGTTATTTGAGATAATAGGAATGACTTTTCTTGTATCGTACTCCCAGCGCTTTTTTGACCTCCTGTATTTATAGGTTACTGTATTTGTATGGGAAAATATCAACGAGATTTTCGGATGGAGATACTGCACGACCTTGGGAGCGCTGTATATCCATCCGACAAAACGAGTTCATATTTTTCCATACAAATGCAGTAGCCTTTTTATTATATGCTCATTTTCTTATTCTACTAAAGACATTATTATGTAAACAAAAATACACTACACGAAACAAAGTAACTGAATATATGCTGTATACCATACTAAATACACAAGCGCAGATTCATCATTATACAACAACACTATTATTAGTGCGCACTTGACTCCGCCAGGATAAATTTGAACTTTGTCGTGTGCCAGACAGAACTTTCGAAAGAAAATGAAATTTTGGTCTACTTAAAATTGAAATTTGGAGTCATGTCGTGAATGAATGTGCAGTAGAGCAACTTTTCTATTTGATCTGGAATGAATAGATTTTGGTATTTTTGTCGTTTCTGTGAAATTTCGTGATTATGGACTGGATTTATGTACCAATTCTACATGAAGTTCATTGGATTTCATTGGAGATAGAGCAGCGTCTTGACATCGGCAAGTGTGTTTCTGTTTTGCCATTGAATGTTTGAAATCATAATGTGGGACAAATATGAAGTCATTCAATTTCAATTATCAAATAGACGATATGAAATCTAAAGTTTATTTCATTTTGAGTACAGTCAAGAGGATGTAATTGCACTTGGAATATAGTCGAAATTACTGTACGATTTCGAAATGCGTTATCAAGCTTGAGATCCCACGACATGGCTCATGTAATTCGGATTTACAGAACTAAGAAAGTACATTTTGAGGAAATTCAGAATGTAAAACTGTAAGTATAGTTTTGTAATTCTTATTAGCAGCTAAAGAAAACAGTTTATGCCTTGTAACTTGCATGTTATTTGTAGGTACCCACCTATTTTATGACATCTAGCGTCTATCGCGAAAATCCGAAACATTGTATCATAAAAGCTAACACGGAATGTAGCAAAGCAGATGGTATGTGGCAGTCCACGAAACAGCTATCTTTTAGTTCATTCAGAAACAAATTTAATCAACCAAACGTAAAGCGTATGCTTACACGACTGTATATGATTTGTTTACAAAGTAGTTCCTAACACACTATTGGGCACACGTATCCTGGACATGAGTGCAATATGGAGGTATGCAATATCGTAGAATATTGAAAGATTCTGACAATGTATATCTCATGCGCATTACATCGCCAAGGAAATCATTATATACAAACGGGGACTCCAGAATCTCAATACCTTCATGGAAGAAATGAAGGTTGTCATCCCAAGGAAGATAAGAACTAAAATGCGAAAACCGGTTTAAGATTTGTTTAATTCTTTGTTTAGTTAGCACGATTCCGTTCTTACCAAAGCCAAGTTGTTTGAGATAATATGCATGAATTGTTTTGTACCGTACTGACACCGCTTTTGCGACCTTATGTATTAAAAAGTCATACTCACTATTATCTACTTTAGTCTCACACAAACCCATCCAATTAACAGTTTTAGTGTAGCATTTTGCCAGCAGTGCACAAGCAATGTGCTCACCGAATAAAACTGTTTGCGTGTTTTAGAAAACGCACAAAACTACCCGTGCTGTACGGAGAAAGCAATAGTCATGCATTTATTGATGGGTGTCGGGACTTTTAAGAACCACATAATTTTCAAGATCGACCAGCTACTTGCCGCTTGTTTCACTGTCCAGTTTCGACACACACTTCGCCCGAGACAATTATCCTACCAACAGTGTCATCTGAAACACTTACAGTGCCAATGACCTGTTCAGTTCCAGTGACGCAGATTCCATTCGACTATAGTTCAATAATCTTGCGCCAGCAACACAAGCAAGCCAAGATAGCGTCAGCCCCTGTGAGAGACTCATCGCCAGTCATAATGATTCAAATGTACTCTTTTTATGGCAAAGCCATTAAATATTACATATACTGCTACAACTGCTTCGGTGCCAAGAACATTTGGGGTTTAGCCTTCTAATATAGTTAATATTACTCTTCATCCTATAGACAGTTTTTCATAGAGTGCCAATTATTCTATACATCACCGCCATTTCGACCTAAACAAATCTAAGTACCAACAATATAAATCGTCTGATTAGCCAACAATTTCTAAAAATATTCCCTCCACCATCCCCACCAACTAAGAATTGCTTATCTTCACATATGCATCAACTAGGCCCTACTAGCCAAAACCGCAAAGCAGGTCTCAGACATTTTGGTTGTGATGTGGTGGCATCTCGAACAATGGAAGGCGTGCACTGTTTGATTCAAGTGCACATATTTCCTACAAACGTTCGTTTTCTAGATCGTGAAGGCTTAAATTTACTTCAACATCCTGTTTCTCAGATTTCGCAGTTGGCAGTGAGCATCATAGTGTCACATATTATGTCGAAATAAATTTACGAATAGGATGCATTCGTTGGTCTCATGTCTGGTATGTCGTACCAGTTTGATATCATATATCGATCCTCAGTATCGAATTTTCCATTACGTACAAAAGCCTAAATGTTTGAGATAATATTCAAGAATTGGCTTGTACCGTACTAACACCGCTTTTGCGACCATATGTATTATAGTCATACTCACTGTTATCTACTCTAGTGGGTTCTAATTACAATGAGATGACAAAAAACTGAGGAATGGAAAAGAGAGTTCAATAATAGGACAGAAATTAATATTAAATAACCATATTATTTCATGACTGCTTTCATTGTCATTGAGAATGCATACAAAGTTAGTGTTATATGTCTGAAAATGTTATTTTTTAAAAAATATTTTGTACTTTGCGTTCTACAGTGGTTTGTTGTTCACCATCTCAACTTTCTGAACGTAGAGTGTTCTTGGCATAGTGTAGCTTGTATAACCGTCGTTTGAGGTTTACAATGATTTTTCGGAATGGCTTAACTTGTGTTTAGATATATCAGTAACTACTAGTAAATTAGTTGCACAGAGTGCGCAGGACATTATGACCATTCTGTTCCAAGTAAATAAATCCATTATCAGGCATTAGAATAAGAAAAAAACAAAACTAGGCAAAGTTCACAACTTGCTTGCTTGTGAGTGAACAGCACATTATCAACATACTAACAAATCACTACCACTCAATATCATATTTGCTTATGTTTCGCATATTATGAGTGACAACGACCATGATCTACAATGTAATATTCTTTGCCATCGATATTGTAGTCATCATAGTTATTTTTGTAGCTTGTTTCACCGTATAAATGTGAGTTTCTGACATGATAGTTACTTTACCTATCTGAAGCAGGTACTGGAACATCCCTTTTAATTGAACACTTTCATGTGTAATATCTTGAACGAAGGCTGGGTTTTTCTCAAATGAAATCTGCATTTTCTACAATTGCAAGCTTATCGGTAGGAATAGTTATCTTTACAATGATGTTTTCTTTATTTTTTTTTATTTTTTTTTTTGTTCAAACCAAATTTTTGAAGTGGTATTTGTGAAGAATTCTGTATGTTCTTATACGTCTGGGATAAATTTCATTTGTTTCGTGCGGTCATTCCTGCAAAGAAAGGTATACATTCTCATTATAAAATAGTCTTTTACACAAGTTATTCTAAGGCGTATGACTTAATTCTGCAAAAAATTTCGTGTATCAATTTCAGGGACATTTCTGTTTGGGCCAATGGTCCACTTGAAATTGCTCTGTCTCTCTGATCTGTCTGTCTCCCTTGAAGATGACAATACAACTCTTGCTTTTATTGACTTTTAAGATCCGTGCAGAAAAGTGGGATAACAAGCATTGATTGCAAAACTGGAAGGTATTGTAAGTTCACAGGGTGATATCATCAAGAAGAAATTGATCTTACGGTTAACATATCATACCCGGTAGGGAAGCTTAGAAAGTGCACCGTCTTGACGGACACCTTACCTGATTGGTACAGGCTCAAATTTAGTGCCATTAATAGTCACAGTTCTATAGATATCATACAATATCAAACCTCTTCATTATGTCCAAAAATACAGCATACACTTGATTCTAATTTCAGTTAGTCAAGATCGCTTTGTTTTACGCTAGATTATGCCGTTTATGGAACTCCCTTTTGTAAGCCCCGTTGCTGAGTATTATGAAATTTAACATTTTTGTTTTGTACTTTGCAACAAGTCTAATATACACACACATTTCAAATAGTTTGTTCAATACGGGAGGTAAAATTACAGCTCTGTATTTGTAAGGGTTATGTTTACACTTTTGTCCTTCTTGATAGATTGCTACAATTTTGCTGACTTTCCACTCAGATTGTACATATTAGTTCCGCGCCGAAAATATTTGTAATAATTTCTGTCAGTTTTAAACCCGTATCTTTTATGCTCGCACTCTATACCATATATCACTGGTGCTTCATCCCGCTTAAGTTGTATTATGGATGCTGCTATTTTTTAATGTAAAATTTGAAGTCTACACGGAGGCTTTCCGATCGGTTCTTTATTCGTTGAAGGGCTAAGGAATAGAATGTTTCTTTGGGGTGCATAGGTTTTGAAATATTTGGCCAATACTGTTAGCTACCTCTTGTGCGTTGGATGCTGTTTCTCTATCAAATTTCAGTTCGAAAGATCTTTTAGAGATTTTGTTGTTTACAATAACATTTTCAAAAGTGTCTAATATCTAACTGCTCCTTCATCTATATTATAAAACACGCTTTCGTCGTACTCATTAATGGCTTGCTCTTTATTTTTTTACATTCTCTCTTGGCATCCTTGCATTGTTTGTAGTTGTAATCCATCTCCTTCTGAACTATATATCACTGTCATCTGTTTCATGAGCATCCTTTGAACAATTAGGCTTTGCTTGCAAAGAGATTGTCTTTCTAGAGATATTAGTTTCAAGATGGCCGTTATCGCTTAACCGGCATGAAGCAGCCGTTCCGCTTTTTGTGCCGTTTTCATGATATATGTGTTTGTTGCCTGTCTTCGTCTGCTTTATTGTGTTCATCATGTATTGACTGTTCAGTTCCTATGTGTTTCTTCATGTCCTTGTTTTGGAAACGAGAACCATTAGACTTGTTCTCAGCTGTCTTGCTCCACTGTTACAACTTCCTTTGTTTTCGAATACGTGATACTCGCCAGTCAACCCGTTTATGATATGATGGACCCTCATTAATAGCTTTAAATGACCACTCCTTGGCTCTCCACACTACATTGTGGTCTAGACTAAACGAACTGGGACTATATTCATCATTACCTAAATGTAAACAAAAACGTTATTTCAAAGGAGGCCGGCGTAGAACAGGAAGAAGAATTCCAATTATCTCCTTTATGCCATTTCCGGCTCAACAATTTAAAAATTCGACCGTTAATTTAGATAACCTAATTAAAATCCCTATCGTCAACCTTTGTGTCAACTATCCAAGAGATTTAAATCTTCAATGCCCAATCAGCAGGACCACCGGAAAAGCACACATAAATAGTTAATTTTATCAACCACCAGAATATCGGCGTCTTTTTCCTGACAGAAACATGGTTATAAATATCAGTTGCGCGGATCTAACACCCACTGGTTACTCCATCAAGTCGTTCCCACGTAAATCTCGCGGAGGTGGAATTGCTGTCATTACAAAGAACTCCATGATCAAACGTCTTAACCACACCACAACATTCATTTGCGAACACACATTGTTTGAATTAGTCCAAACCACACTTACATTGGAGCAAAGGTCAGTCCAATTTTGCTATCTATACCGCCCTCCTCCTAGTAGAAAAGACAAGCTGACTGAATCCCTCTTTTTGGAGCAGTTTCCGAATCTCCTGGAGAATGGAAATTCGATAGGAGGCAACCTGATTATTCTTGGGAATTTCAGCTTTCACTTTGACTGTACCGGAAACCCAAACACATCAAAAGTCATAGATTCCATTATTGTTTTCAACCTCTAACAGCCAGTTAACTATTTATGTGCGCTTTTCCCATAAACATGGCCACATTTAAGACTGGATTCTTCATAGACCTGATGATAACATTCTACGGTCCTCCCTGGTATCTCATGAACTTGCATCAGATCACCTCTGCATTACTTGCCATCTTGACGTATCAGTCCCTAACCCTCCACCTTTATCTGCTACTAAGAGAAACCTCCGTATGATAAATAGAACCAAACTAATGCATGACATCCAAGCAAACCTATCAACTTGCTTACCTCCTACAGCAGAACAATTCGATAACTGCCTGCGTTCATTGCTCAACAAACATGCCCCAGCTACCAAGTGCAGAGTATCAATTCAAAATTATTATCCATGGTATAACAGTGTTCGGGACCAGCATCGCACTGCTAAAAGAGACCGCCGTAAAGCTGAGAGGCTTTGGCTTTCCACCAGACTCACTATTCTTAATAAAATCTATGAAGCCGCTAAGAAGAATGTCACAAATATAGTCCATGCAGCGAAATCAACCCACTACACTACTAAGATCTTGGAAAGTTTCAGCTGCAAAGAGCTCTTCGAAATTATTAACAAGCTAATGTCAAAGGACAAAGGTACACAACTTCCAACTAGCTTCTCTCCAGTCGACCTTCCGGACATGTTTGCAAATTTCTTCCGTGACAAAGTACAAACCATTGGAGATAATATTGACACCACAATATTAATTGACTCGTCGTCACCATACAGTTGGGATACAGAGTTTGAGCGGCAACCATTAGCAGCATTTGAACCTGTCGCTATGGATTTCGTACGTACAATCCTGATGAAGAGTTCACCAAAGTCATGTGAACTTGATCCAATTCCAACATCACTGCTGTTTGAGTGCTTAGATTCAGTATTGGCTTCACTAACTGATGTTATTAATACCTCTCTCTCATCCGGGGAATTCCCATCATTTTTCAAGACTGCCATTGTAAAGCCTCTGCTGAAGAAACCAACACTCGCCAATAACGATTTAAAGAACTACCGCCCAGTTTCTAATCTCCCATTCATATCAAAAATCTTAGAAAAGGTTGTTCTATCCCAGCATGTATCTCATCTGAATTCAAACAGTCTTTTTCAGCAATGTACAATCTGCATATCGCCCTTGCCACAGTGCTGAAACTAATCTTCTTAAAGTAGTTAATGACATTCTCTCTGCTTTGGATAGCGGAAAGATTACAGTCCTCACCCTCCTTGATTTGTCTGCAGCATTTGACACAATAGACCATGATATATTACTTCACCGTCTCCAGCATGTATTTGGCATTCATGATACAGCCTTACTGTGGTTCAAGACCTATTTGGTCAACAGGACACAAATTGTGTCTGCATGGAAAACACTCCAGCCCAGTTGTGGTGTTCCACTTGGACCTGTTCTCTTCATTCTTTACACTCAGCCGTTCTCAAGTGTCATAGATCATCATCCAGTGCCTCACCAATTGTATGCTGATGACACCCAAATATACAAATCTAGCCACCCAACTGAAGTTGATGCTACCATCCAAGGTGTCGAGAGGTGCATTTCTGATGTCAGATCATGGATGACATGTCGCAGATGAATGATGATAAAACTGAGGCCACTGTGATCACAATACAAAGACTTTCTCATTTATATCCTGTACCTCAGACAATAAATATCAGCAATACCAACATTAAATATAATACAATCAGTACGAAACCTAGGAGTTACTCTGGACAGTACTCTCACATTACACCAACATGTCATGAACATATGGAAGGCTGCATATCTTGAGCTGGGACATATCAGTTCCATTCGCAAATATCTTTCAGTTGATGCCACCAAAACAATGTTGTGTTCATTAGTACTTTCAAGACTGGACTATTGTAGTTCAATTTTGTCTAGTTCATCTCAATATTTACTCCAGAAACTTCAGAAAGTTCAAAACACAGCTGCTCGGATCATACTTAGAGTACCACGATCAGAGCACACCTGCCCGCTGCTCTGTACCCTACACTGGCTATGCAATCGATCCAGAATCAAGCACAAAATTTGTTCTCTGTGCTACGTTTCACTGACGGACTCCAGTCCAACATAGCTATCCGACCTCACCCACGTGTACACACCAGCAAGATACTTACAATCCTCTTCTGACAATCGTATACTCATTATTCCCACTATGAAAACAAAGTCATATGGACAGGGTTCTTTTGCATACCAGCGCCCAGCAACGTGGAATGAATTGCCCACTGAACTTAGACACAAAGACACAGTGATCCCATTCAAGAGATCTCTTAAAACTCACTTATTTCGACTGCAAGAACAAACTTAAAGGCATAATGTTTCCTACCTTAAATATTTTCAGCCTTTTTTTAATGTTTACTAATTTCATGGTGTTTGTTTTTGTAATCATATCATTATATATCTTTTTATGTTATAGGTGTTGTCTAATGTTGTAAAGCGTTTAGAGCTTCTAAAGATTAGGCGCTATACAAAGTCCATATTATTATTATTATTATTATTATTATTATTATTTATAGTGACCTCTTTCAAAAGAGTGTATTATTTAACCTTTCAGTCTCAAGATGGTAAGACTTCTTGTGTCAGCGGTGTGTCATATCAAGGAGAGTATGGATATGTAGATTATAGATGTATAGAGTGAATTGAAAAACTGGGAGAGATAGGCTTTTATGTTGATCTGAACCCAAACTTGTATCCTGAATTGTAAAGATTTCGCACACTGAAACAAACGTTTGCCAACAAGACTATAGTCAAAAGATAATTTAAGAGGCCCCATTGTATAACTCAGTCCTTTGTTCAAATCTGTCTTCTTCAGGGCAGCTATGTTCTATGTGTCAATAAGGTCTGTACCATGAGCACCAAGAATTGGGAAGTTTTATTGGATCTCTTGAGTATTACATCGCCAAGGGAAAGATTATATTCAAACAGGGACTCTAGAAGAATGTCAATACATTCTTGGAAGCAATGAAGGTTGTCATCTGCAGGGAGATAAGCACTAAAATGCGAAAAGCGGACTTAAAAAATGTCAATCTAAGTTACCACAGCCTAGCTGTTTGAGATAATATGCAAGAATTTTCTTGTACTGTACTGACACTCCTTTTGCGCCCTTATGTATTAAAAATCATACTCACTATTATCTACTTTAGTCTCACACAAACAATTCAAATAGACAGTTTTAGTGTAGCATTTTGCCAGGAGTGCACAAGGAATGTACTCATCGAATAAAACTGACTGCGTGTTTCAGGAAAGGCACAAAACTCCCTGTGCTGTACGGAGAAAGCAATTGTCATGCATTTATTGATGGGTGTGGGGACTATGAAGAACCACATAATTTTCAAGATCGACCAACTACTTCCCGCTTGTTTCACTGTTCAAGTTTGACACACACTTCGCCCGAGACCATTATCCTACCAACACCAAGTGTTCAGACAACCGTGCCATCTGAAACACGTACAGTGCCAATGATCAGTTCAGTTCCAGTGACGCAGATTCCATTCGACAATAGTTCCACTAATCTTACTTCAGAAACGTCAGCAAGCCAAGATAGCGGCAGCCCCGATCAGAGACTCGTCGCCAGTCATAATGATTAAAATAGTACTATTTGTATGGCAACCCCATTAAATATTATATATACTGATCCGACTGCGTCGGTGTTGACCATTTAGGGTTTAGCCTTCTCATTTAGGTACTGTTACTCATAATCCTATAGACAGTTTTTCATAGAGTGCAAATTATCCTACACGTCACCGCCATTTCTTCCTGAACAAAACTAAGTACCAAAAACATAAATCGTATGCTGAGCCAACAATGTATCCATATATTCCCTCCACCACTCCCACCAACTCAGAATTGCTTATCTTCACATATCCATCAACTAGGTCCTACTAGCCACAACCGCAAAGCAGCTCTCAGACATTTTGTTTGGGATGCGGCGGCCTTCGTTCATCTCGCACAATGGAAGGCGTGCACTGTTTGATTCAAGTGCACATATATTTCCTACAAAAGTTAGGTTTCTAGATCGTGTAGGCTTACCATCATTTCAACAACCTATTTCATAGATTTTAGGAGTTTGGCAGTGTGAGCACCATAGTGTCTCAGGTCATGTCGAACTAAATTTACAACTAGGATGCATTCGCTGGTCTCATTCATTCTGAATGTCGTCAAAGTTTAATATCATATATCGATCCTCAGTATCCAATTTTCGACTACGTACAAAGCCTAGATGTTTGAGATAATATTGAAGAATTTTATTGTACCGTACTGACACGATTGTGACCATATGTGTTAAAGTCATACGCACTATTATCTACTTTAGTCTGACACAACGCAATTAATTAAATTGACAGTTTTAGTGTATCATTTTATCTAGAGTGCACAAAGAATGATCTCACTGAATAATACCGACTTTGCTTTCTCTTATGGAAACGCACATCACTCCCGAGCTGTACGGAGAATACAAGTGTCATTGATGGGTGTGGAGAAAATAAAGCAGTGAGAAAATTCTAGCTCTGGCATTCGAGCCAGTGTAAGTCCACAAGACCGATCTTTCAGCCGATGTAGGGGCACGTTTAAGACGTGAGAACGGAGCGCAATGGTGGTATTGTGTTGAAAGAAAAGAATATTTATAAACTGAGGTCACGAATGGACGATACTTCGTGTCGAATACAAGTATTACAATGAGTTATGGATTAAAATTCGTTGTGTCACATACGGATCAGCTCTACGCGTAAAACAGGACATTAGTGAGTTCCAGTTTCACTGAGATGACAAATAAACTGAGCAATGGAAAAGAAAAATCAATAATTAGGACAGAAATTACTTTTTAATAACCTTATTATTTCATGACTGCTTTCATTGTCATTGAGACTGCATGCATTATTAGTGTCTTATATTTTTAAATGTTATATTATTTGTATACTTTGCTTTTTTCAGCTTATTTTTGGCTTCGTTCTTATAGTGGTTTGTTGTCCCCCCCGCTCCCCATCTCAACGTTTATTTCCTACAAAAGTTAGACTTCTAGATCGTGTAGGCTCATATTCACTTCAACATTCTATTTCTTAGATTTTCGGAGTTGGCAGTGAGCATCATGTTGTCCCAGGTCATGTCGAACTAAATTTACGAATAGGGTGCATTCGTTGGTCTCATTCATTATGTCTGTCGTACCAGTTTTATATAATATGTCGATCCCCAGTATCTAATTTTCGACTACGTACAAAGACGTCTTAGATCTCGATGGGCAGATACACTCGTTATAAATCTAATACACAGACCGACCGAGTTAGTGTGTGGTGTTCACACCATTGCTGTTCTCTCAAATACCATTTCATCAATGAGAAAATTTCCCAATTTAACAACTATCTTACTTGTACCTTCACATAGCTAGCTAAAAATTCTCAAATTATTCCCGCTCGTATAACCGTAGCAGTTTCAAACAGAATTTACATTCCAATAATCAATCTCAACTCCATCACTAAGGCATAAACTTGTCAAAAACGTATTGTCGTCTTCTGATGCACTTCATCCTCACGCCATATTTACCACTGCGGTTTATAATCATTCTGATTCCCATGTCATAGATCCGCAATGAAATTAGCCACAAGAAAGATTGGTTTTGGTTTAGTTTAAGTGTTATTTATATTTACAATGCTAAAGATATCAAATGTGGAGTTTGCCAGAAATTCTCAATAGAGCAAGCTTTATGAAAGTAAGGCTCTTTTGCTCTTCACTATCAAACACCTTCATTGTGTCAAAAAATGCGGCATAGACTTTTGATTCCAGGTTAGTGAAGTTAGCATTGCGTAAGATAAACTATGCCGTTTATGCAAGCCAGACTGTTTTGAAGCTCCGCTGCTGTGTATTTGAAACATTTAACATTTTTGTTTTGCGCTTTGTAATGAATCTAATATACACACATTTTTTAAATACTTTGTACAAAACGGCTGATAAAATTACAGCCTATAGTAGATAGAGACATTTTTACACTTCTTGTCCGCCTTTGTAGACTGTTACAATTATGCTTACCTTCAAGACAGATGGAAGATAAGTATTTAGTATCACACCGAATAGATTTGTAATAATTTCTATCAGTTGTTAGCTCGCGTATATGTTATGCTCGCACTGTATAGCATATATCCCCATTGTTTCACCGAGCTTAAGTTGTATTATGAATGCTTCTATTTAGTGACATGTAATATTTTCAGTCAAAACAGACACTTTAAAATGGGTTCCTTTGTTCGTTGCAAGGGTAGGAAATGGAGTATTTTCTGGGGTGCATAGATTATTGATATATCTGACATTATGTTAGCTGCCTATTGTGCATTGGATGTTGTTTCAAATTTCAATCCCAAACAGCTTTTTAAGTTTTTGTTGTTTAATATAACAGAAGTTTCTAATATCTAACAGCATATTCAACTATGTTATTAAACACTCTATCTTCGTACGTATTGATAGCTTGCCCTTGATGTTATTTTACATTCTCCCTTGCCAATCTTCCATTGATTGTAGGTTACATACCTTAGTCACCTGTGTCTCCCATCTTCAATCCATCTCCTTCTAAACTATATAGCCCTTTCATGTGCTTCATGAATGTCCTTTGACCAATAAGGTTTTAGTTGAATACGGATTGTCTTTCAAGAAGTTTTTGTTAGAGTGGCTTTTTTTCAAAAGAGTTTATTATTTAACTCTTCTATTTGTTTTGGCATCAACTGGATTGAATATAATCATTTATGTAATCTTTCGTCAATCTCTAGTTGGTAAGCCTTCTTGTGTCAGCTGTGTGCCATTCGAAGGAGAGTATGGACATGTATCTCTTCCAGTCGCTAGGTATTTCAATTCTCTCTATATATTAGAAAGAACTGAAATACCTTGTGACGGGAAGAGATAGGCTTTTATTGTGATCTAGCCCCAAATTTGTATCCTGATTTGTTAAGACCTGGCACACTGAAACAAATGTTTGCCAACAAGAATATCGTCAAAAGATAGTTTAAAGTGTCCAATATGTGTAACTCTGTCCTTTGTTCAAATTTGTCTTCTTCAGAGCCACTAAGTTATTTGTGTCAATAAAGTTTGTACCATGAGCACCAAGAATGGAAAATTTCATCGTATCTCATGCGTATTACATCGCCAAGTGAAGCATTATACTCAAACAGGGACTCCAGAATGTCAATACATTCTTGGAAGAAATGAATGTTGTGATCTGCAGGAAGATAAGCACCAAAATACGAAATGCGGAGTTTTGCCTAAAAGAGTTATTCTCAGGTCAGTTAGCACGATTCGGTCGTTACCACAACCTAGTTATTTGAGATAATAGGAATGACTTTTCTTGTATCGTACTCCCAGCGCTTTTTTGACCTCCTGTATTTATAGGTTACTGTATTTGTATGGGAAAATATCAACGAGATTTTCGGATGGAGATACTGCACGACCTTGGGAGCGCTGTATATCCATCCGACAAAACGAGTTCATATTTTTCCATACAAATGCAGTAGCCTTTTTATTATATGCTCATTTTCTTATTCTACTAAAGACATTATTATGTAAACAAAAATACACTACACGAAACAAAGTAACTGAATATATGCTGTATACCATACTAAATACACAAGCGCAGATTCATCATTATACAACAACACTATTATTAGTGCGCACTTGACTCCGCCAGGATAAATTTGAACTTTGTCGTGTGCCAGACAGAACTTTCGAAAGAAAATGAAATTTTGGTCTACTTAAAATTGAAATTTGGAGTCATGTCGTGAATGAATGTGCAGTAGAGCAACTTTTCTATTTGATCTGGAATGAATAGATTTTGGTATTTTTGTCGTTTCTGTGAAATTTCGTGATTATGGACTGGATTTATGTACCAATTCTACATGAAGTTCATTGGATTTCATTGGAGATAGAGCAGCGTCTTGACATCGGCAAGTGTGTTTCTGTTTTGCCATTGAATGTTTGAAATCATAATGTGGGACAAATATGAAGTCATTCAATTTCAATTATCAAATAGACGATATGAAATCTAAAGTTTATTTCATTTTGAGTACAGTCAAGAGGATGTAATTGCACTTGGAATATAGTCGAAATTACTGTACGATTTCGAAATGCGTTATCAAGCTTGAGATCCCACGACATGGCTCATGTAATTCGGATTTACAGAACTAAGAAAGTACATTTTGAGGAAATTCAGAATGTAAAACTGTAAGTATAGTTTTGTAATTCTTATTAGCAGCTAAAGAAAACAGTTTATGCCTTGTAACTTGCATGTTATTTGTAGGTACCCACCTATTTTATGACATCTAGCGTCTATCGCGAAAATCCGAAACATTGTATCATAAAAGCTAACACGGAATGTAGCAAAGCAGATGGTATGTGGTAGTCCACGAAACAGCTATCTTTTAGTTCATTCAGAAACAAATTTAATCAACCAAACGTAAAGCGTATGCTTACACGACTGTATATGATTTGTTTACAAAGTAGTTCCTAACACACTATTGGGCACACGTATCCTGGACATGAGTGCAATATGGAGGTATGCAATATCGTAGAATATTGAAAGATTCTGACAATGTATATCTCATGCGCATTACATCGCCAAGGAAATCATTATATACAAACGGGGACTCCAGAATCTCAATACCTTCATGGAAGAAATGAAGGTTGTCATCCCAAGGAAGATAAGAACTAAAATGCGAAAACCGGTTTAAGATTTGTTTAATTCTTTGTTTAGTTAGTACGATTCCGTTCTTACCAAAGCCAAGTTGTTTGAGATAATATGCATGAATTGTTTTGTACCGTACTGACACCGCTTTTGCGACCTTATGTATTAAAAAGTCATACTCACTATTATCTACTTTAGTCTCACACAATTAACAGTTTTAGTGTAGCATTTTGCCAGCAGTGCACAAGCAATGTGCTCACCGAATAAAACTGTTTGCGTGTTTTAGAAAACGCACAAAACTACCCGTGCTGTACGGAGAAAGCAATAGTCATGCATTTATTGATGGGTGTCGGGACTTTTAAGAACCACATAATTTTCAAGATCGACCAGCTACTTGCCGCTTGTTTCACTGTCCAGTTTCGACACACACTTCGCCCGAGACAATTATCCTACCAACAGTGTCATCTGAAACACTTACAGTGCCAATGACCTGTTCAGTTCCAGTGACGCAGATTCCATTCGACTATAGTTCAATAATCTTGCGCCAGCAACACAAGCAAGCCAAGATAGCGTCAGCCCCTGTGAGAGACTCATCGCCAGTCATAATGATTCAAATGTACTCTTTTTATGGCAAAGCCATTAAATATTACATATACTGCTACAACTGCTTCGGTGCCAAGAACATTTGGGGTTTAGCCTTCTAATATAGTTAATATTACTCTTCATCCTATAGACAGTTTTTCATAGAGTGCCAATTATTCTATACATCACCGCCATTTCGACCTAAACAAATCTAAGTACCAACAATATAAATCGTCTGATTAGCCAACAATTTCTAAAAATATTCCCTCCACCATCCCCACCAACTAAGAATTGCTTATCTTCACATATGCATCAACTAGGCCCTACTAGCCAAAACCGCAAAGCAGGTCTCAGACATTTTGGTTGTGATGTGGTGGCATCTCGAACAATAGAAGGCGTGCACTGTTTGATTCAAGTGCACATATTTCCTACAAACGTTCGTTTTCTAGATCGTGAAGGCTTAAATTTACTTCAACATCCTGTTTCTCAGATTTCGCAGTTGGCAGTGAGCATCATAGTGTCACATATTATGTCGAAATAAATTTACGAATAGGATGCATTCGTTGGTCTCATGTCTGGTATGTCGTACCAGTTTGATATCATATATCGATCCTCAGTATCGAATTTTCCATTACGTACAAAAGCCTAAATGTTTGAGATAATATTCAAGAATTGGCTTGTACCGTACTAACACCGCTTTTGCGACCATATGTATTATAGTCATACTCACTGTTATCTACTCTAGTGGGTTCTAATTACAATGAGATGACAAAAAACTGAGGAATGGAAAAGAGAGTTCAATAATAGGACAGAAATTAATATTAAATAACCATATTATTTCATGACTGCTTTCATTGTCATTGAGAATGCATACAAAGTTAGTGTTATATGTCTGAAAATGTTATTTTTTAAAAAATATTTTGTACTTTGCGTTCTACAGTGGTTTGTTGTTCACCATCTCAACTTTCTGAACGTAGAGTGTTCTTGGCATAGTGTAGCTTGTATAACCGTCGTTTGAGGTTTACAATGATTTTTCTGAATGGCTTAACTTGTGTTTACATATATCAGTAACTACTAGTAAATTAGTTGCACAGAGTGCGCAGGACATTATGACCATTCTGTTCCAAGTAAATAAATCCATTATCAGGCATTAGAATAAGAAAAAAACAAAACTAGGCAAAGTTCACAACTTGCTTGCTTGTGAGTGAACAGCACATTATCAACATACTAACAAATCACTACCACTCAATATCATATTTGCTTATGTTTCGCATATTATGAGTGACAACGACCATGATCTACAATGTAATATTCTTTGCCATCGATATTGTAGTCATCATAGTTATTTTTGTAGCTTGTTTCACCGTATAAATGTGAGTTTCTGACATGATAGTTACTTTACCTATCTGAAGCAGGTACTGGAACATCCCTTTTAATTGAACACTTTCATGTGTAATATCTTGAACGAAGGCTGGGTTTTTCTCAAATGAAATCTGCATTTTCTACAATTGCAAGCTTATCGGTAGGAATAGTTATCTTTACAATGATGTTTTCTTTATTTTTTTTTATTTTTTTTTTTGTTCAAACCAAATTTTTGAAGTGGTATTTGTGAAGAATTCTGTATGTTCTTATACGTCTGGGATAAATTTCATTTGTTTCGTGCGGTCATTCCTGCAAAGAAAGGTATACATTCTCATTATAAAATAGTCTTTTACACAAGTTATTCTAAGGCGTATGACTTAATTCTGCAAAAAATTTCGTGTATCAATTTCAGGGACATTTCTGTTTGGGCCAATGGTCCACTTGAAATTGCTCTGTCTCTCTGATCTGTCTGTCTCCCTTGAAGATGACAATACAACTCTTGCTTTTATTGACTTTTAAGATCCGTGCAGAAAAGTGGGATAACAAGCATTGATTGCAAAACTGGAAGGTATTGTAAGTTCACAGGGTGATATCATCAAGAAGAAATTGATCTTACGGTTAACATATCATACCCGGTAGGGAAGCTTAGAAAGTGCACCGTCTTGACGGACACCTTACCTGATTGGTACAGGCTCAAATTTAGTGCCATTAATAGTCACAGTTCTATAGATATCATACAATATCAAACCTCTTCATTATGTCCAAAAATACAGCATACACTTGATTCTAATTTCAGTTAGTCAAGATCGCTTTGTTTTACGCTAGATTATGCCGTTTATGGAACTCCCTTTTGTAAGCCCCGTTGCTGAGTATTATGAAATTTAACATTTTTGTTTTGTACTTTGCAACAAGTCTAATATACACACACATTTCAAATAGTTTGTTCAATACGGGAGGTAAAATTACAGCTCTGTATTTGTAAGGGTTATGTTTACACTTTTGTCCTTCTTGATAGATTGCTACAATTTTGCTGACTTTCCACTCAGATTGTACATATTAGTTCCGCGCCGAAAATATTTGTAATAATTTCTGTCAGTTTTAAACCCGTATCTTTTATGCTCGCACTCTATACCATATATCACTGGTGCTTCATCCCGCTTAAGTTGTATTATGGATGCTGCTATTTTTTAATGTAAAATTTGAAGTCTACACGGAGGCTTTCCGATCGGTTCTTTATTCGTTGAAGGGCTAAGGAATAGAATGTTTCTTTGGGGTGCATAGGTTTTGAAATATTTGGCCAATACTGTTAGCTACCTCTTGTGCGTTGGATGCTGTTTCTCTATCAAATTTCAGTTCGAAAGATCTTTTAGAGATTTTGTTGTTTACAATAACATTTTCAAAAGTGTCTAATATCTAACTGCTCCTTCATCTATATTATAAAACACGCTTTCGTCGTACTCATTAATGGCTTGCTCTTTATTTTTTTACATTCTCTCTTGGCATCCTTGCATTGTTTGTAGTTGTAATCCATCTCCTTCTGAACTATATATCACTGTCATCTGTTTCATGAGCATCCTTTGAACAATTAGGCTTTGCTTGCAAAGAGATTGTCTTTCTAGAGATATTAGTTTCAAGATGGCCGTTATCGCTTAACCGGCATGAAGCAGCCGTTCCGCTTTTTGTGCCGTTTTCATGATATATGTGCTTGTTGCCTGTCTTCGTCTGCTTTATTGTGTTCATCATGTATTGACTGTTCAGTTCCTATGTGTTTCTTCATGTCCTTGTTTTGGAAACGAGAACCATTAGACTTGTTCTCAGCTGTCTTGCTCCACTGTTACAACTTCCTTTGTTTTCGAATACGTGATACTCGCCAGTCAACCCGTTTATGATATGATGGACCCTCATTAATAGCTTTAAATGACCACTCCTTGGCTCTCCACACTACATTGTGGTCTAGACTAAACGAACTGGGACTATATTCATCATTACCTAAATGTAAACAAAAACGTTATTTCAAAGGAGGCCGGCGTAGAACAGGAAGAAGAATTCCAATTATCTCCTTTATGCCATTTCCGGCTCAACAATTTAAAAATTCGACCGTTAATTTAGATAACCTAATTAAAATCCCTATCGTCAACCTTTGTGTCAACTATCCAAGAGATTTAAATCTTCAATGCCCAATCAGCAGGACCACCGGAAAAGCACACATAAATAGTTAATTTTATCAACCACCAGAATATCGGCGTCTTTTTCCTGACAGAAACATGGTTATAAATATCAGTTGCGCGGATCTAACACCCACTGGTTACTCCATCAAGTCGTTCCCACGTAAATCTCGCGGAGGTGGAATTGCTGTCATTACAAAGAACTCCATGATCAAACGTCTTAACCACACCACAACATTCATTTGCGAACACACATTGTTTGAATTAGTCCAAACCACACTTACATTGGAGCAAAGGTCAGTCCAATTTTGCTATCTATACCGCCCTCCTCCTAGTAGAAAAGACAAGCTGACTGAATCCCTCTTTTTGGAGCAGTTTCCGAATCTCCTGGAGAATGGAAATTCGATAGGAGGCAACCTGATTATTCTTGGGAATTTCAGCTTTCACTTTGACTGTACCGGAAACCCAAACACATCAAAAGTCATAGATTCCATTATTGTTTTCAACCTCTAACAGCCAGTTAACTATTTATGTGCGCTTTTCCCATAAACATGGCCACATTTAAGACTGGATTCTTCATAGACCTGATGATAACATTCTACGGTCCTCCCTGGTATCTCATGAACTTGCATCAGATCACCTCTGCATTACTTGCCATCTTGACGTATCAGTCCCTAACCCTCCACCTTTATCTGCTACTAAGAGAAACCTCCGTATGATAAATAGAACCAAACTAATGCATGACATCCAAGCAAACCTATCAACTTGCTTACCTCCTACAGCAGAACAATTCGATAACTGCCTGCGTTCATTGCTCAACAAACATGCCCCAGCTACCAAGTGCAGAGTATCAATTCAAAATTATTATCCATGGTATAACAGTGTTCGGGACCAGCATCGCACTGCTAAAAGAGACCGCCGTAAAGCTGAGAGGCTTTGGCTTTCCACCAGACTCACTATTCTTAATAAAATCTATGAAGCCGCTAAGAAGAATGTCACAAATATAGTCCATGCAGCGAAATCAACCCACTACACTACTAAGATCTTGGAAAGTTTCAGCTGCAAAGAGCTCTTCGAAATTATTAACAAGCTAATGTCAAAGGACAAAGGTACACAACTTCCAACTAGCTTCTCTCCAGTCGACCTTCCGGACATGTTTGCAAATTTCTTCCGTGACAAAGTACAAACCATTGGAGATAATATTGACACCACAATATTAATTGACTCGTCGTCACCATACAGTTGGGATACAGAGTTTGAGCGGCAACCATTAGCAGCATTTGAACCTGTCGCTATGGATTTCGTACGTACAATCCTGATGAAGAGTTCACCAAAGTCATGTGAACTTGATCCAATTCCAACATCACTGCTGTTTGAGTGCTTAGATTCAGTATTGGCTTCACTAACTGATGTTATTAATACCTCTCTCTCATCCGGGGAATTCCCATCATTTTTCAAGACTGCCATTGTAAAGCCTCTGCTGAAGAAACCAACACTCGCCAATAACGATTTAAAGAACTACCGCCCAGTTTCTAATCTCCCATTCATATCAAAAATCTTAGAAAAGGTTGTTCTATCCCAGCATGTATCTCATCTGAATTCAAACAGTCTTTTTCAGCAATGTACAATCTGCATATCGCCCTTGCCACAGTGCTGAAACTAATCTTCTTAAAGTAGTTAATGACATTCTCTCTGCTTTGGATAGCGGAAAGATTACAGTCCTCACCCTCCTTGATTTGTCTGCAGCATTTGACACAATAGACCATGATATATTACTTCACCGTCTCCAGCATGTATTTGGCATTCATGATACAGCCTTACTGTGGTTCAAGACCTATTTGGTCAACAGGACACAAATTGTGTCTGCATGGAAAACACTCCAGCCCAGTTGTGGTGTTCCACTTGGACCTGTTCTCTTCATTCTTTACACTCAGCCGTTCTCAAGTGTCATAGATCATCATCCAGTGCCTCACCAATTGTATGCTGATGACACCCAAATATACAAATCTAGCCACCCAACTGAAGTTGATGCTACCATCCAAGGTGTCGAGAGGTGCATTTCTGATGTCAGATCATGGATGACATGTCGCAGATGAATGATGATAAAACTGAGGCCACTGTGATCACAATACAAAGACTTTCTCATTTACATCCTGTACCTCAGACAATAAATATCAGCAATACCAACATTAAATATAATACAATCAGTACGAAACCTAGGAGTTACTCTGGACAGTACTCTCACATTACACCAACATGTCATGAACATATGGAAGGCTGCATATCTTGAGCTGGGACATATCAGTTCCATTCGCAAATATCTTTCAGTTGATGCCACCAAAACAATGTTGTGTTCATTAGTACTTTCAAGACTGGACTATTGTAGTTCAATTTTGTCTAGTTCATCTCAATATTTACTCCAGAAACTTCAGAAAGTTCAAAACACAGCTGCTCGGATCATACTTAGAGTACCACGATCAGAGCACACCTGCCCGCTGCTCTGTACCCTACACTGGCTATGCAATCGATCCAGAATCAAGCACAAAATTTGTTCTCTGTGCTACGTTTCACTGACGGACTCCAGTCCAACATAGCTATCCGACCTCACCCACGTGTACACACCAGCAAGATACTTACAATCCTCTTCTGACAATCGTATACTCATTATTCCCACTATGAAAACAAAGTCATATGGACAGGGTTCTTTTGCATACCAGCGCCCAGCAACGTGGAATGAATTGCCCACTGAACTTAGACACAAAGACACAGTGATCCCATTCAAGAGATCTCTTAAAACTCACTTATTTCGACTGCAAGAACAAACTTAAAGACATAATGTTTCCTACCTTAAATATTTTCAGCCTTTTTTTAATGTTTACTAATTTCATGGTGTTTGTTTTTGTAATCATATCATTATATATCTTTTTATGTTATAGGTGTTGTCTAATGTTGTAAAGCGTTTAGAGCTTCTAAAGATTAGGCGCTATACAAAGTCCATATTATTATTATTATTATTATTATTATTATTATTATTTATAGTGACCTCTTTCAAAAGAGTGTATTATTTAACCTTTCAGTCTCAAGATGGTAAGACTTCTTGTGTCAGCGGTGTGTCATATCAAGGAGAGTATGGATATGTAGATTATAGATGTATAGAGTGAATTGAAAAACTGGGAGAGATAGGCTTTTATGTTGATCTGAACCCAAACTTGTATCCTGAATTGTAAAGATTTCGCACACTGAAACAAACGTTTGCCAACAAGACTATAGTCAAAAGATAATTTAAGAGGCCCCATTGTATAACTCAGTCCTTTGTTCAAATCTGTCTTCTTCAGGGCAGCTATGTTCTATGTGTCAATAAGGTCTGTACCATGAGCACCAAGAATTGGGAAGTTTTATTGGATCTCTTGAGTATTACATCGCCAAGGGAAAGATTATATTCAAACAGGGACTCTAGAAGAATGTCAATACATTCTTGGAAGCAATGAAGGTTGTCATCTGCAGGGAGATAAGCACTAAAATGCGAAAAGCGGACTTAAAAAATGTCAATCTAAGTTACCACAGCCTAGCTGTTTGAGATAATATGCAAGAATTTTCTTGTACTGTACTGACACTCCTTTTGCGCCCTTATGTATTAAAAATCATACTCACTATTATCTACTTTAGTCTCACACAAACAATTCAAATAGACAGTTTTAGTGTAGCATTTTGCCAGGAGTGCACAAGGAATGTACTCATCGAATAAAACTGACTGCGTGTTTCAGGAAAGGCACAAAACTCCCTGTGCTGTACGGAGAAAGCAATTGTCATGCATTTATTGATGGGTGTGGGGACTATGAAGAACCACATAATTTTCAAGATCGACCAACTACTTCCCGCTTGTTTCACTGTTCAAGTTTGACACACACTTCGCCCGAGACCATTATCCTACCAACACCAAGTGTTCAGACAACCGTGCCATCTGAAACACGTACAGTGCCAATGATCAGTTCAGTTCCAGTGACGCAGATTCCATTCGACAATAGTTCCACTAATCTTACTTCAGAAACGTCAGCAAGCCAAGATAGCGGCAGCCCCGATCAGAGACTCGTCGCCAGTCATAATGATTAAAATAGTACTATTTGTATGGCAACCCCATTAAATATTATATATACTGATCCGACTGCGTCGGTGTTGACCATTTAGGGTTTAGCCTTCTCATTTAGGTACTGTTACTCATAATCCTATAGACAGTTTTTCATAGAGTGCAAATTATCCTACACGTCACCGCCATTTCTTCCTGAACAAAACTAAGTACCAAAAACATAAATCGTATGCTGAGCCAACAATGTATCCATATATTCCCTCCACCACTCCCACCAACTCAGAATTGCTTATCTTCACATATCCATCAACTAGGTCCTACTAGCCACAACCGCAAAGCAGCTCTCAGACATTTTGTTTGGGATGCGGCGGCCTTCGTTCATCTCGCACAATGGAAGGCGTGCACTGTTTGATTCAAGTGCACATATATTTCCTACAAAAGTTAGGTTTCTAGATCGTGTAGGCTTACCATCATTTCAACAACCTATTTCATAGATTTTAGGAGTTTGGCAGTGTGAGCACCATAGTGTCTCAGGTCATGTCGAACTAAATTTACAACTAGGATGCATTCGCTGGTCTCATTCATTCTGAATGTCGTCAAAGTTTAATATCATATATCGATCCTCAGTATCCAATTTTCGACTACGTACAAAGCCTAGATGTTTGAGATAATATTGAAGAATTTTATTGTACCGTACTGACACGATTGTGACCATATGTGTTAAAGTCATACGCACTATTATCTACTTTAGTCTGACACAACGCAATTAATTAAATTGACAGTTTTAGTGTATCATTTTATCTAGAGTGCACAAAGAATGATCTCACTGAATAATACCGACTTTGCTTTCTCTTATGGAAACGCACATCACTCCCGAGCTGTACGGAGAATACAAGTGTCATTGATGGGTGTGGAGAAAATAAAGCAGTGAGAAAATTCTAGCTCTGGCATTCGAGCCAGTGTAAGTCCACAAGACCGATCTTTCAGCCGATGTAGGGGCACGTTTAAGACGTGAGAACGGAGCGCAATGGTGGTATTGTGTTGAAAGAAAAGAATATTTATAAACTGAGGTCACGAATGGACGATACTTCGTGTCGAATACAAGTATTACAATGAGTTATGGATTAAAATTCGTTGTGTCACATACGGATCAGCTCTACGCGTAAAACAGGACATTAGTGAGTTCCAGTTTCACTGAGATGACAAATAAACTGAGCAATGGAAAAGAAAAATCAATAATTAGGACAGAAATTACTTTTTAATAACCTTATTATTTCATGACTGCTTTCATTGTCATTGAGACTGCATGCATTATTAGTGTCTTATATTTTTAAATGTTATATTATTTGTATACTTTGCTTTTTTCAGCTTATTTTTGGCTTCGTTCTTATAGTGGTTTGTTGTCCCCCCCGCTCCCCATCTCAACGTTTATTTCCTACAAAAGTTAGACTTCTAGATCGTGTAGGCTCATATTCACTTCAACATTCTATTTCTTAGATTTTCGGAGTTGGCAGTGAGCATCATGTTGTCCCAGGTCATGTCGAACTAAATTTACGAATAGGGTGCATTCGTTGGTCTCATTCATTATGTCTGTCGTACCAGTTTTATATAATATGTCGATCCCCAGTATCTAATTTTCGACTACGTACAAAGACGTCTTAGATCTCGATGGGCAGATACACTCGTTATAAATCTAATACACAGACCGACCGAGTTAGTGTGTGGTGTTCACACCATTGCTGTTCTCTCAAATACCATTTCATCAATGAGAAAATTTCCCAATTTAACAACTATCTTACTTGTACCTTCACATAGCTAGCTAAAAATTCTCAAATTATTCCCGCTCGTATAACCGTAGCAGTTTCAAACAGAATTTACATTCCAATAATCAATCTCAACTCCATCACTAAGGCATAAACTTGTCAAAAACGTATTGTCGTCTTCTGATGCACTTCATCCTCACGCCATATTTACCACTGCGGTTTATAATCATTCTGATTCCCATGTCATAGATCCGCAATGAAATTAGCCACAAGAAAGATTGGTTTTGGTTTAGTTTAAGTGTTATTTATATTTACAATGCTAAAGATATCAAATGTGGAGTTTGCCAGAAATTCTCAATAGAGCAAGCTTTATGAAAGTAAGGCTCTTTTGCTCTTCACTATCAAACACCTTCATTGTGTCAAAAAATGCGGCATAGACTTTTGATTCCAGGTTAGTGAAGTTAGCATTGCGTAAGATAAACTATGCCGTTTATGCAAGCCAGACTGTTTTGAAGCTCCGCTGCTGTGTATTTGAAACATTTAACATTTTTGTTTTGCGCTTTGTAATGAATCTAATATACACACATTTTTTAAATACTTTGTACAAAACGGCTGATAAAATTACAGCCTATAGTAGATAGAGACATTTTTACACTTCTTGTCCGCCTTTGTAGACTGTTACAATTATGCTTACCTTCAAGACAGATGGAAGATAAGTATTTAGTATCACACCGAATAGATTTGTAATAATTTCTATCAGTTGTTAGCTCGCGTATATGTTATGCTCGCACTGTATAGCATATATCCCCATTGTTTCACCGAGCTTAAGTTGTATTATGAATGCTTCTATTTAGTGACATGTAATATTTTCAGTCAAAACAGACACTTTAAAATGGGTTCCTTTGTTCGTTGCAAGGGTAGGAAATGGAGTATTTTCTGGGGTGCATAGATTATTGATATATCTGACATTATGTTAGCTGCCTATTGTGCATTGGATGTTGTTTCAAATTTCAATCCCAAACAGCTTTTTAAGTTTTTGTTGTTTAATATAACAGAAGTTTCTAATATCTAACAGCATATTCAACTATGTTATTAAACACTCTATCTTCGTACGTATTGATAGCTTGCCCTTGATGTTATTTTACATTCTCCCTTGCCAATCTTCCATTGATTGTAGGTTACATACCTTAGTCACCTGTGTCTCCCATCTTCAATCCATCTCCTTCTAAACTATATAGCCCTTTCATGTGCTTCATGAATGTCCTTTGACCAATAAGGTTTTAGTTGAATACGGATTGTCTTTCAAGAAGTTTTTGTTAGAGTGGCTTTTTTTCAAAAGAGTTTATTATTTAACTCTTCTATTTGTTTTGGCATCAACTGGATTGAATATAATCATTTATGTAATCTTTCGTCAATCTCTAGTTGGTAAGCCTTCTTGTGTCAGCTGTGTGCCATTCGAAGGAGAGTATGGACATGTATCTCTTCCAGTCGCTAGGTATTTCAATTCTCTCTATATATTAGAAAGAACTGAAATACCTTGTGACGGGAAGAGATAGGCTTTTATTGTGATCTAGCCCCAAATTTGTATCCTGATTTGTTAAGACCTGGCACACTGAAACAAATGTTTGCCAACAAGAATATCGTCAAAAGATAGTTTAAAGTGTCCAATATGTGTAACTCTGTCCTTTGTTCAAATTTGTCTTCTTCAGAGCCACTAAGTTATTTGTGTCAATAAAGTTTGTACCATGAGCACCAAGAATGGAAAATTTCATCGTATCTCATGCGTATTACATCGCCAAGTGAAGCATTATACTCAAACAGGGACTCCAGAATGTCAATACATTCTTGGAAGAAATGAATGTTGTGATCTGCAGGAAGATAAGCACCAAAATACGAAATGCGGAGTTTTGCCTAAAAGAGTTATTCTCAGGTCAGTTAGCACGATTCGGTCGTTACCACAACCTAGTTATTTGAGATAATAGGAATGACTTTTCTTGTATCGTACTCCCAGCGCTTTTTTGACCTCCTGTATTTATAGGTTACTGTATTTGTATGGGAAAATATCAACGAGATTTTCGGATGGAGATACTGCACGACCTTGGGAGCGCTGTATATCCATCCGACAAAACGAGTTCATATTTTTCCATACAAATGCAGTAGCCTTTTTATTATATGCTCATTTTCTTATTCTACTAAAGACATTATTATGTAAACAAAAATACACTACACGAAACAAAGTAACTGAATATATGCTGTATACCATACTAAATACACAAGCGCAGATTCATCATTATACAACAACACTATTATTAGTGCGCACTTGACTCCGCCAGGATAAATTTGAACTTTGTCGTGTGCCAGACAGAACTTTCGAAAGAAAATGAAATTTTGGTCTACTTAAAATTGAAATTTGGAGTCATGTCGTGAATGAATGTGCAGTAGAGCAACTTTTCTATTTGATCTGGAATGAATAGATTTTGGTATTTTTGTCGTTTCTGTGAAATTTCGTGATTATGGACTGGATTTATGTACCAATTCTACATGAAGTTCATTGGATTTCATTGGAGATAGAGCAGCGTCTTGACATCGGCAAGTGTGTTTCTGTTTTGCCATTGAATGTTTGAAATCATAATGTGGGACAAATATGAAGTCATTCAATTTCAATTATCAAATAGACGATATGAAATCTAAAGTTTATTTCATTTTGAGTACAGTCAAGAGGATGTAATTGCACTTGGAATATAGTCGAAATTACTGTACGATTTCGAAATGCGTTATCAAGCTTGAGATCCCACGACATGGCTCATGTAATTCGGATTTACAGAACTAAGAAAGTACATTTTGAGGAAATTCAGAATGTAAAACTGTAAGTATAGTTTTGTAATTCTTATTAGCAGCTAAAGAAAACAGTTTATGCCTTGTAACTTGCATGTTATTTGTAGGTACCCACCTATTTTATGACATCTAGCGTCTATCGCGAAAATCCGAAACATTGTATCATAAAAGCTAACACGGAATGTAGCAAAGCAGATGGTATGTGGTAGTCCACGAAACAGCTATCTTTTAGTTCATTCAGAAACAAATTTAATCAACCAAACGTAAAGCGTATGCTTACACGACTGTATATGATTTGTTTACAAAGTAGTTCCTAACACACTATTGGGCACACGTATCCTGGACATGAGTGCAATATGGAGGTATGCAATATCGTAGAATATTGAAAGATTCTGACAATGTATATCTCATGCGCATTACATCGCCAAGGAAATCATTATATACAAACGGGGACTCCAGAATCTCAATACCTTCATGGAAGAAATGAAGGTTGTCATCCCAAGGAAGATAAGAACTAAAATGCGAAAACCGGTTTAAGATTTGTTTAATTCTTTGTTTAGTTAGTACGATTCCGTTCTTACCAAAGCCAAGTTGTTTGAGATAATATGCATGAATTGTTTTGTACCGTACTGACACCGCTTTTGCGACCTTATGTATTAAAAAGTCATACTCACTATTATCTACTTTAGTCTCACACAATTAACAGTTTTAGTGTAGCATTTTGCCAGCAGTGCACAAGCAATGTGCTCACCGAATAAAACTGTTTGCGTGTTTTAGAAAACGCACAAAACTACCCGTGCTGTACGGAGAAAGCAATAGTCATGCATTTATTGATGGGTGTCGGGACTTTTAAGAACCACATAATTTTCAAGATCGACCAGCTACTTGCCGCTTGTTTCACTGTCCAGTTTCGACACACACTTCGCCCGAGACAATTATCCTACCAACAGTGTCATCTGAAACACTTACAGTGCCAATGACCTGTTCAGTTCCAGTGACGCAGATTCCATTCGACTATAGTTCAATAATCTTGCGCCAGCAACACAAGCAAGCCAAGATAGCGTCAGCCCCTGTGAGAGACTCATCGCCAGTCATAATGATTCAAATGTACTCTTTTTATGGCAAAGCCATTAAATATTACATATACTGCTACAACTGCTTCGGTGCCAAGAACATTTGGGGTTTAGCCTTCTAATATAGTTAATATTACTCTTCATCCTATAGACAGTTTTTCATAGAGTGCCAATTATTCTATACATCACCGCCATTTCGACCTAAACAAATCTAAGTACCAACAATATAAATCGTCTGATTAGCCAACAATTTCTAAAAATATTCCCTCCACCATCCCCACCAACTAAGAATTGCTTATCTTCACATATGCATCAACTAGGCCCTACTAGCCAAAACCGCAAAGCAGGTCTCAGACATTTTGGTTGTGATGTGGTGGCATCTCGAACAATAGAAGGCGTGCACTGTTTGATTCAAGTGCACATATTTCCTACAAACGTTCGTTTTCTAGATCGTGAAGGCTTAAATTTACTTCAACATCCTGTTTCTCAGATTTCGCAGTTGGCAGTGAGCATCATAGTGTCACATATTATGTCGAAATAAATTTACGAATAGGATGCATTCGTTGGTCTCATGTCTGGTATGTCGTACCAGTTTGATATCATATATCGATCCTCAGTATCGAATTTTCCATTACGTACAAAAGCCTAAATGTTTGAGATAATATTCAAGAATTGGCTTGTACCGTACTAACACCGCTTTTGCGACCATATGTATTATAGTCATACTCACTGTTATCTACTCTAGTGGGTTCTAATTACAATGAGATGACAAAAAACTGAGGAATGGAAAAGAGAGTTCAATAATAGGACAGAAATTAATATTAAATAACCATATTATTTCATGACTGCTTTCATTGTCATTGAGAATGCATACAAAGTTAGTGTTATATGTCTGAAAATGTTATTTTTTAAAAAATATTTTGTACTTTGCGTTCTACAGTGGTTTGTTGTTCACCATCTCAACTTTCTGAACGTAGAGTGTTCTTGGCATAGTGTAGCTTGTATAACCGTCGTTTGAGGTTTACAATGATTTTTCTGAATGGCTTAACTTGTGTTTACATATATCAGTAACTACTAGTAAATTAGTTGCACAGAGTGCGCAGGACATTATGACCATTCTGTTCCAAGTAAATAAATCCATTATCAGGCATTAGAATAAGAAAAAAACAAAACTAGGCAAAGTTCACAACTTGCTTGCTTGTGAGTGAACAGCACATTATCAACATACTAACAAATCACTACCACTCAATATCATATTTGCTTATGTTTCGCATATTATGAGTGACAACGACCATGATCTACAATGTAATATTCTTTGCCATCGATATTGTAGTCATCATAGTTATTTTTGTAGCTTGTTTCACCGTATAAATGTGAGTTTCTGACATGATAGTTACTTTACCTATCTGAAGCAGGTACTGGAACATCCCTTTTAATTGAACACTTTCATGTGTAATATCTTGAACGAAGGCTGGGTTTTTCTCAAATGAAATCTGCATTTTCTACAATTGCAAGCTTATCGGTAGGAATAGTTATCTTTACAATGATGTTTTCTTTATTTTTTTTTATTTTTTTTTTTGTTCAAACCAAATTTTTGAAGTGGTATTTGTGAAGAATTCTGTATGTTCTTATACGTCTGGGATAAATTTCATTTGTTTCGTGCGGTCATTCCTGCAAAGAAAGGTATACATTCTCATTATAAAATAGTCTTTTACACAAGTTATTCTAAGGCGTATGACTTAATTCTGCAAAAAATTTCGTGTATCAATTTCAGGGACATTTCTGTTTGGGCCAATGGTCCACTTGAAATTGCTCTGTCTCTCTGATCTGTCTGTCTCCCTTGAAGATGACAATACAACTCTTGCTTTTATTGACTTTTAAGATCCGTGCAGAAAAGTGGGATAACAAGCATTGATTGCAAAACTGGAAGGTATTGTAAGTTCACAGGGTGATATCATCAAGAAGAAATTGATCTTACGGTTAACATATCATACCCGGTAGGGAAGCTTAGAAAGTGCACCGTCTTGACGGACACCTTACCTGATTGGTACAGGCTCAAATTTAGTGCCATTAATAGTCACAGTTCTATAGATATCATACAATATCAAACCTCTTCATTATGTCCAAAAATACAGCATACACTTGATTCTAATTTCAGTTAGTCAAGATCGCTTTGTTTTACGCTAGATTATGCCGTTTATGGAACTCCCTTTTGTAAGCCCCGTTGCTGAGTATTATGAAATTTAACATTTTTGTTTTGTACTTTGCAACAAGTCTAATATACACACACATTTCAAATAGTTTGTTCAATACGGGAGGTAAAATTACAGCTCTGTATTTGTAAGGGTTATGTTTACACTTTTGTCCTTCTTGATAGATTGCTACAATTTTGCTGACTTTCCACTCAGATTGTACATATTAGTTCCGCGCCGAAAATATTTGTAATAATTTCTGTCAGTTTTAAACCCGTATCTTTTATGCTCGCACTCTATACCATATATCACTGGTGCTTCATCCCGCTTAAGTTGTATTATGGATGCTGCTATTTTTTAATGTAAAATTTGAAGTCTACACGGAGGCTTTCCGATCGGTTCTTTATTCGTTGAAGGGCTAAGGAATAGAATGTTTCTTTGGGGTGCATAGGTTTTGAAATATTTGGCCAATACTGTTAGCTACCTCTTGTGCGTTGGATGCTGTTTCTCTATCAAATTTCAGTTCGAAAGATCTTTTAGAGATTTTGTTGTTTACAATAACATTTTCAAAAGTGTCTAATATCTAACTGCTCCTTCATCTATATTATAAAACACGCTTTCGTCGTACTCATTAATGGCTTGCTCTTTATTTTTTTACATTCTCTCTTGGCATCCTTGCATTGTTTGTAGTTGTAATCCATCTCCTTCTGAACTATATATCACTGTCATCTGTTTCATGAGCATCCTTTGAACAATTAGGCTTTGCTTGCAAAGAGATTGTCTTTCTAGAGATATTAGTTTCAAGATGGCCGTTATCGCTTAACCGGCATGAAGCAGCCGTTCCGCTTTTTGTGCCGTTTTCATGATATATGTGCTTGTTGCCTGTCTTCGTCTGCTTTATTGTGTTCATCATGTATTGACTGTTCAGTTCCTATGTGTTTCTTCATGTCCTTGTTTTGGAAACGAGAACCATTAGACTTGTTCTCAGCTGTCTTGCTCCACTGTTACAACTTCCTTTGTTTTCGAATACGTGATACTCGCCAGTCAACCCGTTTATGATATGATGGACCCTCATTAATAGCTTTAAATGACCACTCCTTGGCTCTCCACACTACATTGTGGTCTAGACTAAACGAACTGGGACTATATTCATCATTACCTAAATGTAAACAAAAACGTTATTTCAAAGGAGGCCGGCGTAGAACAGGAAGAAGAATTCCAATTATCTCCTTTATGCCATTTCCGGCTCAACAATTTAAAAATTCGACCGTTAATTTAGATAACCTAATTAAAATCCCTATCGTCAACCTTTGTGTCAACTATCCAAGAGATTTAAATCTTCAATGCCCAATCAGCAGGACCACCGGAAAAGCACACATAAATAGTTAATTTTATCAACCACCAGAATATCGGCGTCTTTTTCCTGACAGAAACATGGTTATAAATATCAGTTGCGCGGATCTAACACCCACTGGTTACTCCATCAAGTCGTTCCCACGTAAATCTCGCGGAGGTGGAATTGCTGTCATTACAAAGAACTCCATGATCAAACGTCTTAACCACACCACAACATTCATTTGCGAACACACATTGTTTGAATTAGTCCAAACCACACTTACATTGGAGCAAAGGTCAGTCCAATTTTGCTATCTATACCGCCCTCCTCCTAGTAGAAAAGACAAGCTGACTGAATCCCTCTTTTTGGAGCAGTTTCCGAATCTCCTGGAGAATGGAAATTCGATAGGAGGCAACCTGATTATTCTTGGGAATTTCAGCTTTCACTTTGACTGTACCGGAAACCCAAACACATCAAAAGTCATAGATTCCATTATTGTTTTCAACCTCTAACAGCCAGTTAACTATTTATGTGCGCTTTTCCCATAAACATGGCCACATTTAAGACTGGATTCTTCATAGACCTGATGATAACATTCTACGGTCCTCCCTGGTATCTCATGAACTTGCATCAGATCACCTCTGCATTACTTGCCATCTTGACGTATCAGTCCCTAACCCTCCACCTTTATCTGCTACTAAGAGAAACCTCCGTATGATAAATAGAACCAAACTAATGCATGACATCCAAGCAAACCTATCAACTTGCTTACCTCCTACAGCAGAACAATTCGATAACTGCCTGCGTTCATTGCTCAACAAACATGCCCCAGCTACCAAGTGCAGAGTATCAATTCAAAATTATTATCCATGGTATAACAGTGTTCGGGACCAGCATCGCACTGCTAAAAGAGACCGCCGTAAAGCTGAGAGGCTTTGGCTTTCCACCAGACTCACTATTCTTAATAAAATCTATGAAGCCGCTAAGAAGAATGTCACAAATATAGTCCATGCAGCGAAATCAACCCACTACACTACTAAGATCTTGGAAAGTTTCAGCTGCAAAGAGCTCTTCGAAATTATTAACAAGCTAATGTCAAAGGACAAAGGTACACAACTTCCAACTAGCTTCTCTCCAGTCGACCTTCCGGACATGTTTGCAAATTTCTTCCGTGACAAAGTACAAACCATTGGAGATAATATTGACACCACAATATTAATTGACTCGTCGTCACCATACAGTTGGGATACAGAGTTTGAGCGGCAACCATTAGCAGCATTTGAACCTGTCGCTATGGATTTCGTACGTACAATCCTGATGAAGAGTTCACCAAAGTCATGTGAACTTGATCCAATTCCAACATCACTGCTGTTTGAGTGCTTAGATTCAGTATTGGCTTCACTAACTGATGTTATTAATACCTCTCTCTCATCCGGGGAATTCCCATCATTTTTCAAGACTGCCATTGTAAAGCCTCTGCTGAAGAAACCAACACTCGCCAATAACGATTTAAAGAACTACCGCCCAGTTTCTAATCTCCCATTCATATCAAAAATCTTAGAAAAGGTTGTTCTATCCCAGCATGTATCTCATCTGAATTCAAACAGTCTTTTTCAGCAATGTACAATCTGCATATCGCCCTTGCCACAGTGCTGAAACTAATCTTCTTAAAGTAGTTAATGACATTCTCTCTGCTTTGGATAGCGGAAAGATTACAGTCCTCACCCTCCTTGATTTGTCTGCAGCATTTGACACAATAGACCATGATATATTACTTCACCGTCTCCAGCATGTATTTGGCATTCATGATACAGCCTTACTGTGGTTCAAGACCTATTTGGTCAACAGGACACAAATTGTGTCTGCATGGAAAACACTCCAGCCCAGTTGTGGTGTTCCACTTGGACCTGTTCTCTTCATTCTTTACACTCAGCCGTTCTCAAGTGTCATAGATCATCATCCAGTGCCTCACCAATTGTATGCTGATGACACCCAAATATACAAATCTAGCCACCCAACTGAAGTTGATGCTACCATCCAAGGTGTCGAGAGGTGCATTTCTGATGTCAGATCATGGATGACATGTCGCAGATGAATGATGATAAAACTGAGGCCACTGTGATCACAATACAAAGACTTTCTCATTTACATCCTGTACCTCAGACAATAAATATCAGCAATACCAACATTAAATATAATACAATCAGTACGAAACCTAGGAGTTACTCTGGACAGTACTCTCACATTACACCAACATGTCATGAACATATGGAAGGCTGCATATCTTGAGCTGGGACATATCAGTTCCATTCGCAAATATCTTTCAGTTGATGCCACCAAAACAATGTTGTGTTCATTAGTACTTTCAAGACTGGACTATTGTAGTTCAATTTTGTCTAGTTCATCTCAATATTTACTCCAGAAACTTCAGAAAGTTCAAAACACAGCTGCTCGGATCATACTTAGAGTACCACGATCAGAGCACACCTGCCCGCTGCTCTGTACCCTACACTGGCTATGCAATCGATCCAGAATCAAGCACAAAATTTGTTCTCTGTGCTACGTTTCACTGACGGACTCCAGTCCAACATAGCTATCCGACCTCACCCACGTGTACACACCAGCAAGATACTTACAATCCTCTTCTGACAATCGTATACTCATTATTCCCACTATGAAAACAAAGTCATATGGACAGGGTTCTTTTGCATACCAGCGCCCAGCAACGTGGAATGAATTGCCCACTGAACTTAGACACAAAGACACAGTGATCCCATTCAAGAGATCTCTTAAAACTCACTTATTTCGACTGCAAGAACAAACTTAAAGACATAATGTTTCCTACCTTAAATATTTTCAGCCTTTTTTTAATGTTTACTAATTTCATGGTGTTTGTTTTTGTAATCATATCATTATATATCTTTTTATGTTATAGGTGTTGTCTAATGTTGTAAAGCGTTTAGAGCTTCTAAAGATTAGGCGCTATACAAAGTCCATATTATTATTATTATTATTATTATTATTATTATTATTATTATTTATAGTGACCTCTTTCAAAAGAGTGTATTATTTAACCTTTCAGTCTCAAGATGGTAAGACTTCTTGTGTCAGCGGTGTGTCATATCAAGGAGAGTATGGATATGTAGATTATAGATGTATAGAGTGAATTGAAAAACTGGGAGAGATAGGCTTTTATGTTGATCTGAACCCAAACTTGTATCCTGAATTGTAAAGATTTCGCACACTGAAACAAACGTTTGCCAACAAGACTATAGTCAAAAGATAATTTAAGAGGCCCCATTGTATAACTCAGTCCTTTGTTCAAATCTGTCTTCTTCAGGGCAGCTATGTTCTATGTGTCAATAAGGTCTGTACCATGAGCACCAAGAATTGGGAAGTTTTATTGGATCTCTTGAGTATTACATCGCCAAGGGAAAGATTATATTCAAACAGGGACTCTAGAAGAATGTCAATACATTCTTGGAAGCAATGAAGGTTGTCATCTGCAGGGAGATAAGCACTAAAATGCGAAAAGCGGACTTAAAAAATGTCAATCTAAGTTACCACAGCCTAGCTGTTTGAGATAATATGCAAGAATTTTCTTGTACTGTACTGACACTCCTTTTGCGCCCTTATGTATTAAAAATCATACTCACTATTATCTACTTTAGTCTCACACAAACAATTCAAATAGACAGTTTTAGTGTAGCATTTTGCCAGGAGTGCACAAGGAATGTACTCATCGAATAAAACTGACTGCGTGTTTCAGGAAAGGCACAAAACTCCCTGTGCTGTACGGAGAAAGCAATTGTCATGCATTTATTGATGGGTGTGGGGACTATGAAGAACCACATAATTTTCAAGATCGACCAACTACTTCCCGCTTGTTTCACTGTTCAAGTTTGACACACACTTCGCCCGAGACCATTATCCTACCAACACCAAGTGTTCAGACAACCGTGCCATCTGAAACACGTACAGTGCCAATGATCAGTTCAGTTCCAGTGACGCAGATTCCATTCGACAATAGTTCCACTAATCTTACTTCAGAAACGTCAGCAAGCCAAGATAGCGGCAGCCCCGATCAGAGACTCGTCGCCAGTCATAATGATTAAAATAGTACTATTTGTATGGCAACCCCATTAAATATTATATATACTGATCCGACTGCGTCGGTGTTGACCATTTAGGGTTTAGCCTTCTCATTTAGGTACTGTTACTCATAATCCTATAGACAGTTTTTCATAGAGTGCAAATTATCCTACACGTCACCGCCATTTCTTCCTGAACAAAACTAAGTACCAAAAACATAAATCGTATGCTGAGCCAACAATGTATCCATATATTCCCTCCACCACTCCCACCAACTCAGAATTGCTTATCTTCACATATCCATCAACTAGGTCCTACTAGCCACAACCGCAAAGCAGCTCTCAGACATTTTGTTTGGGATGCGGCGGCCTTCGTTCATCTCGCACAATGGAAGGCGTGCACTGTTTGATTCAAGTGCACATATATTTCCTACAAAAGTTAGGTTTCTAGATCGTGTAGGCTTACCATCATTTCAACAACCTATTTCATAGATTTTAGGAGTTTGGCAGTGTGAGCACCATAGTGTCTCAGGTCATGTCGAACTAAATTTACAACTAGGATGCATTCGCTGGTCTCATTCATTCTGAATGTCGTCAAAGTTTAATATCATATATCGATCCTCAGTATCCAATTTTCGACTACGTACAAAGCCTAGATGTTTGAGATAATATTGAAGAATTTTATTGTACCGTACTGACACGATTGTGACCATATGTGTTAAAGTCATACGCACTATTATCTACTTTAGTCTGACACAACGCAATTAATTAAATTGACAGTTTTAGTGTATCATTTTATCTAGAGTGCACAAAGAATGATCTCACTGAATAATACCGACTTTGCTTTCTCTTATGGAAACGCACATCACTCCCGAGCTGTACGGAGAATACAAGTGTCATTGATGGGTGTGGAGAAAATAAAGCAGTGAGAAAATTCTAGCTCTGGCATTCGAGCCAGTGTAAGTCCACAAGACCGATCTTTCAGCCGATGTAGGGGCACGTTTAAGACGTGAGAACGGAGCGCAATGGTGGTATTGTGTTGAAAGAAAAGAATATTTATAAACTGAGGTCACGAATGGACGATACTTCGTGTCGAATACAAGTATTACAATGAGTTATGGATTAAAATTCGTTGTGTCACATACGGATCAGCTCTACGCGTAAAACAGGACATTAGTGAGTTCCAGTTTCACTGAGATGACAAATAAACTGAGCAATGGAAAAGAAAAATCAATAATTAGGACAGAAATTACTTTTTAATAACCTTATTATTTCATGACTGCTTTCATTGTCATTGAGACTGCATGCATTATTAGTGTCTTATATTTTTAAATGTTATATTATTTGTATACTTTGCTTTTTTCAGCTTATTTTTGGCTTCGTTCTTATAGTGGTTTGTTGTCCCCCCCGCTCCCCATCTCAACGTTTATTTCCTACAAAAGTTAGACTTCTAGATCGTGTAGGCTCATATTCACTTCAACATTCTATTTCTTAGATTTTCGGAGTTGGCAGTGAGCATCATGTTGTCCCAGGTCATGTCGAACTAAATTTACGAATAGGGTGCATTCGTTGGTCTCATTCATTATGTCTGTCGTACCAGTTTTATATAATATGTCGATCCCCAGTATCTAATTTTCGACTACGTACAAAGACGTCTTAGATCTCGATGGGCAGATACACTCGTTATAAATCTAATACACAGACCGACCGAGTTAGTGTGTGGTGTTCACACCATTGCTGTTCTCTCAAATACCATTTCATCAATGAGAAAATTTCCCAATTTAACAACTATCTTACTTGTACCTTCACATAGCTAGCTAAAAATTCTCAAATTATTCCCGCTCGTATAACCGTAGCAGTTTCAAACAGAATTTACATTCCAATAATCAATCTCAACTCCATCACTAAGGCATAAACTTGTCAAAAACGTATTGTCGTCTTCTGATGCACTTCATCCTCACGCCATATTTACCACTGCGGTTTATAATCATTCTGATTCCCATGTAGATCCGCAATGAAATTAGCCACAAGAAAGATTGGTTTTGGTTTAGTTTAAGTGTTATTTATATTTACAATGCTAAAGATATCAAATGTGGAGTTTGCCAGAAATTCTCAATAGAGCAAGCTTTATGAAAGTAAGGCTCTTTTGCTCTTCACTATCAAACACCTTCATTGTGTCAAAAAATGCGGCATAGACTTTTGATTCCAGGTTAGTGAAGTTAGCATTGCGTAAGATAAACTATGCCGTTTATGCAAGCCAGACTGTTTTGAAGCTCCGCTGCTGTGTATTTGAAACATTTAACATTTTTGTTTTGCGCTTTGTAATGAATCTAATATACACACATTTTTTAAATACTTTGTACAAAACGGCTGATAAAATTACAGCCTATAGTAGATAGAGACATTTTTACACTTCTTGTCCGCCTTTGTAGACTGTTACAATTATGCTTACCTTCAAGACAGATGGAAGATAAGTATTTAGTATCACACCGAATAGATTTGTAATAATTTCTATCAGTTGTTAGCTCGCGTATATGTTATGCTCGCACTGTATAGCATATATCCCCATTGGTTCACCGAGCTTAAGTTGTATTATGAATGCTTCTATTTAGTGACATGTAATATTTTCAGTCAAAACAGACACTTTAAAATGGGTTCCTTTGTTCGTTGCAAGGGTAGGAAATGGAGTATTTTCTGGGGTGCATAGATTATTGATATATCTGACATTATGTTTGCTGCCTATTGTGCATTGGATGTTGTTTCAAATTTCAATCCCAAACAGCTTTTTAAGTTTTTGTTGTTTAATATAACAGAAGTTTCTAATATCTAACAGCATATTCAACTATGTTATTAAACACTCTATCTTCGTACGTATTGATAGCTTGCCCTTGATGTTATTTTACATTCTCCCTTGCCAATCTTCCATTGATTGTAGGTTACATACCTTAGTCACCTGTGTCTCCCATCTTCAATCCATCTCCTTCTAAACTATATAGCCCTTTCATGTGCTTCATGAATGTCCTTTGACCAATAAGGTTTTAGTTGAATACGGATTGTCTTTCAAGAAGTTTTTGTTAGAGTGGCTTTTTTTCAAAAGAGTTTATTATTTAATTCTTCTATTTGTTTTGGCATCAACTGGATTGAATATAATCATTTATGTAATCTTTCGTCAATCTCTAGTTGGTAAGCCTTCTTGTGTCAGCTGTGTGCCATTCGAAGGAGAGTATGGACATGTATCTCTTCCAGTCGCTAGGTATTTCAATTCTCTCTATATATTAGAAAGAACTGAAATACCTTGTGACGGGAAGAGATAGGCTTTTATTGTGATCTAGCCCCAAATTTGTATCCTGATTTGTTAAGACCTGGCACACTGAAACAAATGTTTGCCAACAAGAATATCGTCAAAAGATAGTTTAAAGTGTCCAATATGTGTAACTCTGTCCTTTGTTCAAATTTGTCTTCTTCAGAGCCACTAAGTTATTTGTGTCAATAAAGTTTGTACCATGAGCACCAAGAATGGAAAATTTCATCGTATCTCATGCGTATTACATCGCCAAGTGAAGCATTATACTCAAACAGGGACTCCAGAATGTCAATACATTCTTGGAAGAAATGAATGTTGTGATCTGCAGGAAGATAAGCACCAAAATACGAAATGCGGAGTTTTGCCTAAAAGAGTTATTCTCAGGTCAGTTAGCACGATTCGGTCGTTACCACAACCTAGTTATTTGAGATAATAGGAATGACTTTTCTTGTATCGTACTCCCAGCGCTTTTTTGACCTCCTGTATTTATAGGTTACTGTATTTGTATGGGAAAATATCAACGAGATTTTCGGATGGAGATACTGCATCCGACAAAACGAGTTCATATTTTTCCATACAAATGCAGTAGCCTTTTTATTATATGCTCATTTTCTTATTCTACTAAAGACATTATTATGTAAACAAAAATACACTACACGAAACAAAGTAACTGAATATATGCTGTATACCATACTAAATACACAAGCGCAGATTCATCATTATACAACAACACTATTATTAGTGCGCACTTGACTCCGCCAGGATAAATTTGAACTTTGTCGTGTGCCAGACAGAACTTTCGAAAGAAAATGAAATTTTGGTCTACTTAAAATTGAAATTTGGAGTCATGTCGTGAATGAATGTGCAGTAGAGCAACTTTTCTATTTGATCTGGAATGAATAGATTTTGGTATTTTTGTCGTTTCTGTGAAATTTCGTGATTATGGACTGGATTTATGTACCAATTCTACATGAAGTTCATTGGATTTCATTGGAGATAGAGCAGCGTCTTGACATCGGCAAGTGTGTTTCTGTTTTGCCATTGAATGTTTGAAATCATAATGTGGGACAAATATGAAGTCATTCAATTTCAATTATCAAATAGACGATATGAAATCTAAAGTTTATTTCATTTTGAGTACAGTCAAGAGGATGTAATTGCACTTGGAATATAGTCGAAATTACTGTACGATTTCGAAATGCGTTATCAAGCTTGAGATCCCACGACATGGCTCATGTAATTCGGATTTACAGAACTAAGAAAGTACATTTTGAGGAAATTCAGAATGTAAAACTGTAAGTATAGTTTTGTAATTCTTATTAGCAGCTAAAGAAAACAGTTTATGCCTTGTAACTTGCATGTTATTTGTAGGTACCCACCTATTTTATGACATCTAGCGTCTATCGCGAAAATCCGAAACATTGTATCATAAAAGCTAACACGGAATGTAGCAAAGCAGATGGTATGTGGTAGTCCACGAAACAGCTATCTTTTAGTTCATTCAGAAACAAATTTAATCAACCAAACGTAAAGCGTATGCTTACACGACTGTATATGATTTGTTTACAAAGTAGTTCCTAACACACTATTGGGCACACGTATCCTGGACATGAGTGCAATATGGAGGTATGCAATATCGTAGAATATTGAAAGATTCTGACAATGTATATCTCATGCGCATTACATCGCCAAGGAAATCATTATATACAAACGGGGACTCCAGAATCTCAATACCTTCATGGAAGAAATGAAGGTTGTCATCCCAAGGAAGATAAGAACTAAAATGCGAAAACCGGTTTAAGATTTGTTTAATTCTTTGTTTAGTTAGCACGATTCCGTTCTTACCAAAGCCAAGTTGTTTGAGATAATATGCATGAATTGTTTTGTACCGTACTGACACCGCTTTTGCGACCTTATGTATTAAAAAGTCATACTCACTATTATCTACTTTAGTCTCACACAATTAACAGTTTTAGTGTAGCATTTTGCCAGCAGTGCACAAGCAATGTGCTCACCGAATAAAACTGTTTGCGTGTTTTAGAAAACGCACAAAACTACCCGTGCTGTACGGAGAAAGCAATAGTCATGCATTTATTGATGGGTGTCGGGACTTTTAAGAACCACATAATTTTCAAGATCGACCAGCTACTTGCCGCTTGTTTCACTGTCCAGTTTCGACACACACTTCGCCCGAGACAATTATCCTACCAACAGTGTCATCTGAAACACTTACAGTGCCAATGACCTGTTCAGTTCCAGTGACGCAGATTCCATTCGACTATAGTTCAATAATCTTGCGCCAGCAACACAAGCAAGCCAAGATAGCGTCAGCCCCTGTGAGAGACTCATCGCCAGTCATAATGATTCAAATGTACTCTTTTTATGGCAAAGCCATTAAATATTACATATACTGCTACAACTGCTTCGGTGCCAAGAACATTTGGGGTTTAGCCTTCTAATATAGTTAATATTACTCTTCATCCTATAGACAGTTTTTCATAGAGTGCCAATTATTCTATACATCACCGCCATTTCGACCTAAACAAATCTAAGTACCAACAATATAAATCGTCTGATTAGCCAACAATTTCTAAAAATATTCCCTCCACCATCCCCACCAACTAAGAATTGCTTATCTTCACATATGCATCAACTAGGCCCTACTAGCCAAAACCGCAAAGCAGGTCTCAGACATTTTGGTTGTGATGTGGTGGCATCTCGAACAATAGAAGGCGTGCACTGTTTGATTCAAGTGCACATATTTCCTACAAACGTTCGTTTTCTAGATCGTGAAGGCTTAAATTTACTTCAACATCCTGTTTCTCAGATTTCGCAGTTGGCAGTGAGCATCATAGTGTCACATATTATGTCGAAATAAATTTACGAATAGGATGCATTCGTTGGTCTCATGTCTGGTATGTCGTACCAGTTTGATATCATATATCGATCCTCAGTATCGAATTTTCCATTACGTACAAAAGCCTAAATGTTTGAGATAATATTCAAGAATTGGCTTGTACCGTACTAACACCGCTTTTGCGACCATATGTATTATAGTCATACTCACTGTTATCTACTCTAGTGGGTTCTAATTACAATGAGATGACAAAAAACTGAGGAATGGAAAAGAGAGTTCAATAATAGGACAGAAATTAATATTAAATAACCATATTATTTCATGACTGCTTTCATTGTCATTGAGAATGCATACAAAGTTAGTGTTATATGTCTGAAAATGTTATTTTTTAAAAAATATTTTGTACTTTGCGTTCTACAGTGGTTTGTTGTTCACCATCTCAACTTTCTGAACGTAGAGTGTTCTTGGCATAGTGTAGCTTGTATAACCGTCGTTTGAGGTTTACAATGATTTTTCGGAATGGCTTAACTTGTGTTTAGATATATCAGTAACTACTAGTAAATTAGTTGCACAGAGTGCGCAGGACATTATGACCATTCTGTTCCAAGTAAATAAATCCATTATCAGGCATTAGAATAAGAAAAAAACAAAACTAGGCAAAGTTCACAACTTGCTTGCTTGTGAGTGAACAGCACATTATCAACATACTAACAAATCACTACCACTCAATATCATATTTGCTTATGTTTCGCATATTATGAGTGACAACGACCATGATCTACAATGTAATATTCTTTGCCATCGATATTGTAGTCATCATAGTTATTTTTGTAGCTTGTTTCACCGTATAAATGTGAGTTTCTGACATGATAGTTACTTTACCTATCTGAAGCAGGTACTGGAACATCCCTTTTAATTGAACACTTTCATGTGTAATATCTTGAACGAAGGCTGGGTTTTTCTCAAATGAAATCTGCATTTTCTACAATTGCAAGCTTATCGGTAGGAATAGTTATCTTTACAATGATGTTTTCTTTATTTTTTTTTATTTTTTTTTTTGTTCAAACCAAATTTTTGAAGTGGTATTTGTGAAGAATTCTGTATGTTCTTATACGTCTGGGATAAATTTCATTTGTTTCGTGCGGTCATTCCTGCAAAGAAAGGTATACATTCTCATTATAAAATAGTCTTTTACACAAGTTATTCTAAGGCGTATGACTTAATTCTGCAAAAAATTTCGTGTATCAATTTCAGGGACATTTCTGTTTGGGCCAATGGTCCACTTGAAATTGCTCTGTCTCTCTGATCTGTCTGTCTCCCTTGAAGATGACAATACAACTCTTGCTTTTATTGACTTTTAAGATCCGTGCAGAAAAGTGGGATAACAAGCATTGATTGCAAAACTGGAAGGTATTGTAAGTTCACAGGGTGATATCATCAAGAAGAAATTGATCTTACGGTTAACATATCATACCCGGTAGGGAAGCTTAGAAAGTGCACCGTCTTGACGGACACCTTACCTGATTGGTACAGGCTCAAATTTAGTGCCATTAATAGTCACAGTTCTATAGATATCATACAATATCAAACCTCTTCATTATGTCCAAAAATACAGCATACACTTGATTCTAATTTCAGTTAGTCAAGATCGCTTTGTTTTACGCTAGATTATGCCGTTTATGGAACTCCCTTTTGTAAGCCCCGTTGCTGAGTATTATGAAATTTAACATTTTTGTTTTGTACTTTGCAACAAGTCTAATATACACACACATTTCAAATAGTTTGTTCAATACGGGAGGTAAAATTACAGCTCTGTATTTGTAAGGGTTATGTTTACACTTTTGTCCTTCTTGATAGATTGCTACAATTTTGCTGACTTTCCACTCAGATTGTACATATTAGTTCCGCGCCGAAAATATTTGTAATAATTTCTGTCAGTTTTAAACCCGTATCTTTTATGCTCGCACTCTATACCATATATCACTGGTGCTTCATCCCGCTTAAGTTGTATTATGGATGCTGCTATTTTTTAATGTAAAATTTGAAGTCTACACGGAGGCTTTCCGATCGGTTCTTTATTCGTTGAAGGGCTAAGGAATAGAATGTTTCTTTGGGGTGCATAGGTTTTGAAATATTTGGCCAATACTGTTAGCTACCTCTTGTGCGTTGGATGCTGTTTCTCTATCAAATTTCAGTTCGAAAGATCTTTTAGAGATTTTGTTGTTTACAATAACATTTTCAAAAGTGTCTAATATCTAACTGCTCCTTCATCTATATTATAAAACACGCTTTCGTCGTACTCATTAATGGCTTGCTCTTTATTTTTTTACATTCTCTCTTGGCATCCTTGCATTGTTTGTAGTTGTAATCCATCTCCTTCTGAACTATATATCACTGTCATCTGTTTCATGAGCATCCTTTGAACAATTAGGCTTTGCTTGCAAAGAGATTGTCTTTCTAGAGATATTAGTTTCAAGATGGCCGTTATCGCTTAACCGGCATGAAGCAGCCGTTCCGCTTTTTGTGCCGTTTTCATGATATATGTGCTTGTTGCCTGTCTTCGTCTGCTTTATTGTGTTCATCATGTATTGACTGTTCAGTTCCTATGTGTTTCTTCATGTCCTTGTTTTGGAAACGAGAACCATTAGACTTGTTCTCAGCTGTCTTGCTCCACTGTTACAACTTCCTTTGTTTTCGAATACGTGATACTCGCCAGTCAACCCGTTTATGATATGATGGACCCTCATTAATAGCTTTAAATGACCACTCCTTGGCTCTCCACACTACATTGTGGTCTAGACTAAACGAACTGGGACTATATTCATCATTACCTAAATGTAAACAAAAACGTTATTTCAAAGGAGGCCGGCGTAGAACAGGAAGAAGAATTCCAATTATCTCCTTTATGCCATTTCCGGCTCAACAATTTAAAAATTCGACCGTTAATTTAGATAACCTAATTAAAATCCCTATCGTCAACCTTTGTGTCAACTATCCAAGAGATTTAAATCTTCAATGCCCAATCAGCAGGACCACCGGAAAAGCACACATAAATAGTTAATTTTATCAACCACCAGAATATCGGCGTCTTTTTCCTGACAGAAACATGGTTATAAATATCAGTTGCGCGGATCTAACACCCACTGGTTACTCCATCAAGTCGTTCCCACGTAAATCTCGCGGAGGTGGAATTGCTGTCATTACAAAGAACTCCATGATCAAACGTCTTAACCACACCACAACATTCATTTGCGAACACACATTGTTTGAATTAGTCCAAACCACACTTACATTGGAGCAAAGGTCAGTCCAATTTTGCTATCTATACCGCCCTCCTCCTAGTAGAAAAGACAAGCTGACTGAATCCCTCTTTTTGGAGCAGTTTCCGAATCTCCTGGAGAATGGAAATTCGATAGGAGGCAACCTGATTATTCTTGGGAATTTCAGCTTTCACTTTGACTGTACCGGAAACCCAAACACATCAAAAGTCATAGATTCCATTATTGTTTTCAACCTCTAACAGCCAGTTAACTATTTATGTGCGCTTTTCCCATAAACATGGCCACATTTAAGACTGGATTCTTCATAGACCTGATGATAACATTCTACGGTCCTCCCTGGTATCTCATGAACTTGCATCAGATCACCTCTGCATTACTTGCCATCTTGACGTATCAGTCCCTAACCCTCCACCTTTATCTGCTACTAAGAGAAACCTCCGTATGATAAATAGAACCAAACTAATGCATGACATCCAAGCAAACCTATCAACTTGCTTACCTCCTACAGCAGAACAATTCGATAACTGCCTGCGTTCATTGCTCAACAAACATGCCCCAGCTACCAAGTGCAGAGTATCAATTCAAAATTATTATCCATGGTATAACAGTGTTCGGGACCAGCATCGCACTGCTAAAAGAGACCGCCGTAAAGCTGAGAGGCTTTGGCTTTCCACCAGACTCACTATTCTTAATAAAATCTATGAAGCCGCTAAGAAGAATGTCACAAATATAGTCCATGCAGCGAAATCAACCCACTACACTACTAAGATCTTGGAAAGTTTCAGCTGCAAAGAGCTCTTCGAAATTATTAACAAGCTAATGTCAAAGGACAAAGGTACACAACTTCCAACTAGCTTCTCTCCAGTCGACCTTCCGGACATGTTTGCAAATTTCTTCCGTGACAAAGTACAAACCATTGGAGATAATATTGACACCACAATATTAATTGACTCGTCGTCACCATACAGTTGGGATACAGAGTTTGAGCGGCAACCATTAGCAGCATTTGAACCTGTCGCTATGGATTTCGTACGTACAATCCTGATGAAGAGTTCACCAAAGTCATGTGAACTTGATCCAATTCCAACATCACTGCTGTTTGAGTGCTTAGATTCAGTATTGGCTTCACTAACTGATGTTATTAATACCTCTCTCTCATCCGGGGAATTCCCATCATTTTTCAAGACTGCCATTGTAAAGCCTCTGCTGAAGAAACCAACACTCGCCAATAACGATTTAAAGAACTACCGCCCAGTTTCTAATCTCCCATTCATATCAAAAATCTTAGAAAAGGTTGTTCTATCCCAGCATGTATCTCATCTGAATTCAAACAGTCTTTTTCAGCAATGTACAATCTGCATATCGCCCTTGCCACAGTGCTGAAACTAATCTTCTTAAAGTAGTTAATGACATTCTCTCTGCTTTGGATAGCGGAAAGATTACAGTCCTCACCCTCCTTGATTTGTCTGCAGCATTTGACACAATAGACCATGATATATTACTTCACCGTCTCCAGCATGTATTTGGCATTCATGATACAGCCTTACTGTGGTTCAAGACCTATTTGGTCAACAGGACACAAATTGTGTCTGCATGGAAAACACTCCAGCCCAGTTGTGGTGTTCCACTTGGACCTGTTCTCTTCATTCTTTACACTCAGCCGTTCTCAAGTGTCATAGATCATCATCCAGTGCCTCACCAATTGTATGCTGATGACACCCAAATATACAAATCTAGCCACCCAACTGAAGTTGATGCTACCATCCAAGGTGTCGAGAGGTGCATTTCTGATGTCAGATCATGGATGACATGTCGCAGATGAATGATGATAAAACTGAGGCCACTGTGATCACAATACAAAGACTTTCTCATTTACATCCTGTACCTCAGACAATAAATATCAGCAATACCAACATTAAATATAATACAATCAGTACGAAACCTAGGAGTTACTCTGGACAGTACTCTCACATTACACCAACATGTCATGAACATATGGAAGGCTGCATATCTTGAGCTGGGACATATCAGTTCCATTCGCAAATATCTTTCAGTTGATGCCACCAAAACAATGTTGTGTTCATTAGTACTTTCAAGACTGGACTATTGTAGTTCAATTTTGTCTAGTTCATCTCAATATTTACTCCAGAAACTTCAGAAAGTTCAAAACACAGCTGCTCGGATCATACTTAGAGTACCACGATCAGAGCACACCTGCCCGCTGCTCTGTACCCTACACTGGCTATGCAATCGATCCAGAATCAAGCACAAAATTTGTTCTCTGTGCTACGTTTCACTGACGGACTCCAGTCCAACATAGCTATCCGACCTCACCCACGTGTACACACCAGCAAGATACTTACAATCCTCTTCTGACAATCGTATACTCATTATTCCCACTATGAAAACAAAGTCATATGGACAGGGTTCTTTTGCATACCAGCGCCCAGCAACGTGGAATGAATTGCCCACTGAACTTAGACACAAAGACACAGTGATCCCATTCAAGAGATCTCTTAAAACTCACTTATTTCGACTGCAAGAACAAACTTAAAGACATAATGTTTCCTACCTTAAATATTTTCAGCCTTTTTTTAATGTTTACTAATTTCATGGTGTTTGTTTTTGTAATCATATCATTATATATCTTTTTATGTTATAGGTGTTGTCTAATGTTGTAAAGCGTTTAGAGCTTCTAAAGATTAGGCGCTATACAAAGTCCATATTATTATTATTATTATTATTATTATTATTATTTATAGTGACCTCTTTCAAAAGAGTGTATTATTTAACCTTTCAGTCTCAAGATGGTAAGACTTCTTGTGTCAGCGGTGTGTCATTCAAAGGAGAGTATGGATATGTAGATTATAGATGTATAGAGTGAATTGAAAAACTGGGAGAGATAGGCTTTTATGTTGATCTGAACCCAAACTTGTATCCTGAATTGTAAAGATTTCGCACACTGAAACAAACGTTTGCCAACAAGACTATAGTCAAAAGATAATTTAAGAGGCCCCATTGTATAACTCAGTCCTTTGTTCAAATCTGTCTTCTTCAGGGCAGCTATGTTCTATGTGTCAATAAGGTCTGTACCATGAGCACCAAGAATTGGGAAGTTTTATTGGATCTCTTGAGTATTACATCGCCAAGGGAAAGATTATATTCAAACAGGGACTCTAGAAGAATGTCAATACATTCTTGGAAGCAATGAAGGTTGTCATCTGCAGGGAGATAAGCACTAAAATGCGAAAAGCGGACTTAAAAAATGTCAATCTAAGTTACCACAGCCTAGCTGTTTGAGATAATATGCAAGAATTTTCTTGTACTGTACTGACACTCCTTTTGCGCCCTTATGTATTAAAAATCATACTCACTATTATCTACTTTAGTCTCACACAAACAATTCAAATAGACAGTTTTAGTGTAGCATTTTGCCAGGAGTGCACAAGGAATGTACTCATCGAATAAAACTGACTGCGTGTTTCAGGAAAGGCACAAAACTCCCTGTGCTGTACGGAGAAAGCAATTGTCATGCATTTATTGATGGGTGTGGGGACTATGAAGAACCACATAATTTTCAAGATCGACCAACTACTTCCCGCTTGTTTCACTGTTCAAGTTTGACACACACTTCGCCCGAGACCATTATCCTACCAACACCAAGTGTTCAGACAACCGTGCCATCTGAAACACGTACAGTGCCAATGATCAGTTCAGTTCCAGTGACGCAGATTCCATTCGACAATAGTTCCACTAATCTTACTTCAGAAACGTCAGCAAGCCAAGATAGCGGCAGCCCCGATCAGAGACTCGTCGCCAGTCATAATGATTAAAATAGTACTATTTGTATGGCAACCCCATTAAATATTATATATACTGATCCGACTGCGTCGGTGTTGACCATTTAGGGTTTAGCCTTCTCATTTAGGTACTGTTACTCATAATCCTATAGACAGTTTTTCATAGAGTGCAAATTATCCTACACGTCACCGCCATTTCTTCCTGAACAAAACTAAGTACCAAAAACATAAATCGTATGCTGAGCCAACAATGTATCCATATATTCCCTCCACCACTCCCACCAACTCAGAATTGCTTATCTTCACATATCCATCAACTAGGTCCTACTAGCCACAACCGCAAAGCAGCTCTCAGACATTTTGTTTGGGATGCGGCGGCCTTCGTTCATCTCGCACAATGGAAGGCGTGCACTGTTTGATTCAAGTGCACATATATTTCCTACAAAAGTTAGGTTTCTAGATCGTGTAGGCTTACCATCATTTCAACAACCTATTTCATAGATTTTAGGAGTTTGGCAGTGTGAGCACCATAGTGTCTCAGGTCATGTCGAACTAAATTTACAACTAGGATGCATTCGCTGGTCTCATTCATTCTGAATGTCGTCAAAGTTTAATATCATATATCGATCCTCAGTATCCAATTTTCGACTACGTACAAAGCCTAGATGTTTGAGATAATATTGAAGAATTTTATTGTACCGTACTGACACGATTGTGACCATATGTGTTAAAGTCATACGCACTATTATCTACTTTAGTCTGACACAACGCAATTAATTAAATTGACAGTTTTAGTGTATCATTTTATCTAGAGTGCACAAAGAATGATCTCACTGAATAATACCGACTTTGCTTTCTCTTATGGAAACGCACATCACTCCCGAGCTGTACGGAGAATACAAGTGTCATTGATGGGTGTGGAGAAAATAAAGCAGTGAGAAAATTCTAGCTCTGGCATTCGAGCCAGTGTAAGTCCACAAGACCGATCTTTCAGCCGATGTAGGGGCACGTTTAAGACGTGAGAACGGAGCGCAATGGTGGTATTGTGTTGAAAGAAAAGAATATTTATAAACTGAGGTCACGAATGGACGATACTTCGTGTCGAATACAAGTATTACAATGAGTTATGGATTAAAATTCGTTGTGTCACATACGGATCAGCTCTACGCGTAAAACAGGACATTAGTGAGTTCCAGTTTCACTGAGATGACAAATAAACTGAGCAATGGAAAAGAAAAATCAATAATTAGGACAGAAATTACTTTTTAATAACCTTATTATTTCATGACTGCTTTCATTGTCATTGAGACTGCATGCATTATTAGTGTCTTATATTTTTAAATGTTATATTATTTGTATACTTTGCTTTTTTCAGCTTATTTTTGGCTTCGTTCTTATAGTGGTTTGTTGTCCCCCCCGCTCCCCATCTCAACGTTTATTTCCTACAAAAGTTAGACTTCTAGATCGTGTAGGCTCATATTCACTTCAACATTCTATTTCTTAGATTTTCGGAGTTGGCAGTGAGCATCATGTTGTCCCAGGTCATGTCGAACTAAATTTACGAATAGGGTGCATTCGTTGGTCTCATTCATTATGTCTGTCGTACCAGTTTTATATAATATGTCGATCCCCAGTATCTAATTTTCGACTACGTACAAAGACGTCTTAGATCTCGATGGGCAGATACACTCGTTATAAATCTAATACACAGACCGACCGAGTTAGTGTGTGGTGTTCACACCATTGCTGTTCTCTCAAATACCATTTCATCAATGAGAAAATTTCCCAATTTAACAACTATCTTACTTGTACCTTCACATAGCTAGCTAAAAATTCTCAAATTATTCCCGCTCGTATAACCGTAGCAGTTTCAAACAGAATTTACATTCCAATAATCAATCTCAACTCCATCACTAAGGCATAAACTTGTCAAAAACGTATTGTCGTCTTCTGATGCACTTCATCCTCACGCCATATTTACCACTGCGGTTTATAATCATTCTGATTCCCATGTCATAGATCCGCAATGAAATTAGCCACAAGAAAGATTGGTTTTGGTTTAGTTTAAGTGTTATTTATATTTACAATGCTAAAGATATCAAATGTGGAGTTTGCCAGAAATTCTCAATAGAGCAAGCTTTATGAAAGTAAGGCTCTTTTGCTCTTCACTATCAAACACCTTCATTGTGTCAAAAAATGCGGCATAGACTTTTGATTCCAGGTTAGTGAAGTTAGCATTGCGTAAGATAAACTATGCCGTTTATGCAAGCCAGACTGTTTTGAAGCTCCGCTGCTGTGTATTTGAAACATTTAACATTTTTGTTTTGCGCTTTGTAATGAATCTAATATACACACATTTTTTAAATACTTTGTACAAAACGGCTGATAAAATTACAGCCTATAGTAGATAGAGACATTTTTACACTTCTTGTCCGCCTTTGTAGACTGTTACAATTATGCTTACCTTCAAGACAGATGGAAGATAAGTATTTAGTATCACACCGAATAGATTTGTAATAATTTCTATCAGTTGTTAGCTCGCGTATATGTTATGCTCGCACTGTATAGCATATATCCCCATTGTTTCACCGAGCTTAAGTTGTATTATGAATGCTTCTATTTAGTGACATGTAATATTTTCAGTCAAAACAGACACTTTAAAATGGGTTCCTTTGTTCGTTGCAAGGGTAGGAAATGGAGTATTTTCTGGGGTGCATAGATTATTGATATATCTGACATTATGTTAGCTGCCTATTGTGCATTGGATGTTGTTTCAAATTTCAATCCCAAACAGCTTTTTAAGTTTTTGTTGTTTAATATAACAGAAGTTTCTAATATCTAACAGCATATTCAACTATGTTATTAAACACTCTATCTTCGTACGTATTGATAGCTTGCCCTTGATGTTATTTTACATTCTCCCTTGCCAATCTTCCATTGATTGTAGGTTACATACCTTAGTCACCTGTGTCTCCCATCTTCAATCCATCTCCTTCTAAACTATATAGCCCTTTCATGTGCTTCATGAATGTCCTTTGACCAATAAGGTTTTAGTTGAATACGGATTGTCTTTCAAGAAGTTTTTGTTAGAGTGGCTTTTTTTCAAAAGAGTTTATTATTTAACTCTTCTATTTGTTTTGGCATCAACTGGATTGAATATAATCATTTATGTAATCTTTCGTCAATCTCTAGTTGGTAAGCCTTCTTGTGTCAGCTGTGTGCCATTCGAAGGAGAGTATGGACATGTATCTCTTCCAGTCGCTAGGTATTTCAATTCTCTCTATATATTAGAAAGAACTGAAATACCTTGTGACGGGAAGAGATAGGCTTTTATTGTGATCTAGCCCCAAATTTGTATCCTGATTTGTTAAGACCTGGCACACTGAAACAAATGTTTGCCAACAAGAATATCGTCAAAAGATAGTTTAAAGTGTCCAATATGTGTAACTCTGTCCTTTGTTCAAATTTGTCTTCTTCAGAGCCACTAAGTTATTTGTGTCAATAAAGTTTGTACCATGAGCACCAAGAATGGAAAATTTCATCGTATCTCATGCGTATTACATCGCCAAGTGAAGCATTATACTCAAACAGGGACTCCAGAATGTCAATACATTCTTGGAAGAAATGAATGTTGTGATCTGCAGGAAGATAAGCACCAAAATACGAAATGCGGAGTTTTGCCTAAAAGAGTTATTCTCAGGTCAGTTAGCACGATTCGGTCGTTACCACAACCTAGTTATTTGAGATAATAGGAATGACTTTTCTTGTATCGTACTCCCAGCGCTTTTTTGACCTCCTGTATTTATAGGTTACTGTATTTGTATGGGAAAATATCAACGAGATTTTCGGATGGAGATACTGCACGACCTTGGGAGCGCTGTATATCCATCCGACAAAACGAGTTCATATTTTTCCATACAAATGCAGTAGCCTTTTTATTATATGCTCATTTTCTTATTCTACTAAAGACATTATTATGTAAACAAAAATACACTACACGAAACAAAGTAACTGAATATATGCTGTATACCATACTAAATACACAAGCGCAGATTCATCATTATACAACAACACTATTATTAGTGCGCACTTGACTCCGCCAGGATAAATTTGAACTTTGTCGTGTGCCAGACAGAACTTTCGAAAGAAAATGAAATTTTGGTCTACTTAAAATTGAAATTTGGAGTCATGTCGTGAATGAATGTGCAGTAGAGCAACTTTTCTATTTGATCTGGAATGAATAGATTTTGGTATTTTTGTCGTTTCTGTGAAATTTCGTGATTATGGACTGGATTTATGTACCAATTCTACATGAAGTTCATTGGATTTCATTGGAGATAGAGCAGCGTCTTGACATCGGCAAGTGTGTTTCTGTTTTGCCATTGAATGTTTGAAATCATAATGTGGGACAAATATGAAGTCATTCAATTTCAATTATCAAATAGACGATATGAAATCTAAAGTTTATTTCATTTTGAGTACAGTCAAGAGGATGTAATTGCACTTGGAATATAGTCGAAATTACTGTACGATTTCGAAATGCGTTATCAAGCTTGAGATCCCACGACATGGCTCATGTAATTCGGATTTACAGAACTAAGAAAGTACATTTTGAGGAAATTCAGAATGTAAAACTGTAAGTATAGTTTTGTAATTCTTATTAGCAGCTAAAGAAAACAGTTTATGCCTTGTAACTTGCATGTTATTTGTAGGTACCCACCTATTTTATGACATCTAGCGTCTATCGCGAAAATCCGAAACATTGTATCATAAAAGCTAACACGGAATGTAGCAAAGCAGATGGTATGTGGTAGTCCACGAAACAGCTATCTTTTAGTTCATTCAGAAACAAATTTAATCAACCAAACGTAAAGCGTATGCTTACACGACTGTATATGATTTGTTTACAAAGTAGTTCCTAACACACTATTGGGCACACGTATCCTGGACATGAGTGCAATATGGAGGTATGCAATATCGTAGAATATTGAAAGATTCTGACAATGTATATCTCATGCGCATTACATCGCCAAGGAAATCATTATATACAAACGGGGACTCCAGAATCTCAATACCTTCATGGAAGAAATGAAGGTTGTCATCCCAAGGAAGATAAGAACTAAAATGCGAAAACCGGTTTAAGATTTGTTTAATTCTTTGTTTAGTTAGCACGATTCCGTTCTTACCAAAGCCAAGTTGTTTGAGATAATATGCATGAATTGTTTTGTACCGTACTGACACCGCTTTTGCGACCTTATGTATTAAAAAGTCATACTCACTATTATCTACTTTAGTCTCACACAATTAACAGTTTTAGTGTAGCATTTTGCCAGCAGTGCACAAGCAATGTGCTCACCGAATAAAACTGTTTGCGTGTTTTAGAAAACGCACAAAACTACCCGTGCTGTACGGAGAAAGCAATAGTCATGCATTTATTGATGGGTGTCGGGACTTTTAAGAACCACATAATTTTCAAGATCGACCAGCTACTTGCCGCTTGTTTCACTGTCCAGTTTCGACACACACTTCGCCCGAGACAATTATCCTACCAACAGTGTCATCTGAAACACTTACAGTGCCAATGACCTGTTCAGTTCCAGTGACGCAGATTCCATTCGACTATAGTTCAATAATCTTGCGCCAGCAACACAAGCAAGCCAAGATAGCGTCAGCCCCTGTGAGAGACTCATCGCCAGTCATAATGATTCAAATGTACTCTTTTTATGGCAAAGCCATTAAATATTACATATACTGCTACAACTGCTTCGGTGCCAAGAACATTTGGGGTTTAGCCTTCTAATATAGTTAATATTACTCTTCATCCTATAGACAGTTTTTCATAGAGTGCCAATTATTCTATACATCACCGCCATTTCGACCTAAACAAATCTAAGTACCAACAATATAAATCGTCTGATTAGCCAACAATTTCTAAAAATATTCCCTCCACCATCCCCACCAACTAAGAATTGCTTATCTTCACATATGCATCAACTAGGCCCTACTAGCCAAAACCGCAAAGCAGGTCTCAGACATTTTGGTTGTGATGTGGTGGCATCTCGAACAATAGAAGGCGTGCACTGTTTGATTCAAGTGCACATATTTCCTACAAACGTTCGTTTTCTAGATCGTGAAGGCTTAAATTTACTTCAACATCCTGTTTCTCAGATTTCGCAGTTGGCAGTGAGCATCATAGTGTCACATATTATGTCGAAAATAAATTTACGAATAGGATGCATTCGTTGGTCTCATGTCTGGTATGTCGTACCAGTTTGATATCATATATCGATCCTCAGTATCGAATTTTCCATTACGTACAAAAGCCTAAATGTTTGAGATAATATTCAAGAATTGGCTTGTACCGTACTAACACCGCTTTTGCGACCATATGTATTATAGTCATACTCACTGTTATCTACTCTAGTGGGTTCTAATTACAATGAGATGACAAAAAACTGAGGAATGGAAAAGAGAGTTCAATAATAGGACAGAAATTAATATTAAATAACCATATTATTTCATGACTGCTTTCATTGTCATTGAGAATGCATACAAAGTTAGTGTTATATGTCTGAAAATGTTATTTTTTAAAAAATATTTTGTACTTTGCGTTCTACAGTGGTTTGTTGTTCACCATCTCAACTTTCTGAACGTAGAGTGTTCTTGGCATAGTGTAGCTTGTATAACCGTCGTTTGAGGTTTACAATGATTTTTCGGAATGGCTTAACTTGTGTTTAGATATATCAGTAACTACTAGTAAATTAGTTGCACAGAGTGCGCAGGACATTATGACCATTCTGTTCCAAGTAAATAAATCCATTATCAGGCATTAGAATAAGAAAAAAACAAAACTAGGCAAAGTTCACAACTTGCTTGCTTGTGAGTGAACAGCACATTATCAACATACTAACAAATCACTACCACTCAATATCATATTTGCTTATGTTTCGCATATTATGAGTGACAACGACCATGATCTACAATGTAATATTCTTTGCCATCGATATTGTAGTCATCATAGTTATTTTTGTAGCTTGTTTCACCGTATAAATGTGAGTTTCTGACATGATAGTTACTTTACCTATCTGAAGCAGGTACTGGAACATCCCTTTTAATTGAACACTTTCATGTGTAATATCTTGAACGAAGGCTGGGTTTTTCTCAAATGAAATCTGCATTTTCTACAATTGCAAGCTTATCGGTAGGAATAGTTATCTTTACAATGATGTTTTCTTTATTTTTTTTTATTTTTTTTTTTGTTCAAACCAAATTTTTGAAGTGGTATTTGTGAAGAATTCTGTATGTTCTTATACGTCTGGGATAAATTTCATTTGTTTCGTGCGGTCATTCCTGCAAAGAAAGGTATACATTCTCATTATAAAATAGTCTTTTACACAAGTTATTCTAAGGCGTATGACTTAATTCTGCAAAAAATTTCGTGTATCAATTTCAGGGACATTTCTGTTTGGGCCAATGGTCCACTTGAAATTGCTCTGTCTCTCTGATCTGTCTGTCTCCCTTGAAGATGACAATACAACTCTTGCTTTTATTGACTTTTAAGATCCGTGCAGAAAAGTGGGATAACAAGCATTGATTGCAAAACTGGAAGGTATTGTAAGTTCACAGGGTGATATCATCAAGAAGAAATTGATCTTACGGTTAACATATCATACCCGGTAGGGAAGCTTAGAAAGTGCACCGTCTTGACGGACACCTTACCTGATTGGTACAGGCTCAAATTTAGTGCCATTAATAGTCACAGTTCTATAGATATCATACAATATCAAACCTCTTCATTATGTCCAAAAATACAGCATACACTTGATTCTAATTTCAGTTAGTCAAGATCGCTTTGTTTTACGCTAGATTATGCCGTTTATGGAACTCCCTTTTGTAAGCCCCGTTGCTGAGTATTATGAAATTTAACATTTTTTGTTTTGTACTTTGCAACAAGTCTAATATACACACACATTTCAAATAGTTTGTTCAATACGGGAGGTAAAATTACAGCTCTGTATTTGTAAGGGTTATGTTTACACTTTTGTCCTTCTTGATAGATTGCTACAATTTTGCTGACTTTCCACTCAGATTGTACATATTAGTTCCGCGCCGAAAATATTTGTAATAATTTCTGTCAGTTTTAAACCCGTATCTTTTATGCTCGCACTCTATACCATATATCACTGGTGCTTCATCCCGCTTAAGTTGTATTATGGATGCTGCTATTTTTTAATGTAAAATTTGAAGTCTACACGGAGGCTTTCCGATCGGTTCTTTATTCGTTGAAGGGCTAAGGAATAGAATGTTTCTTTGGGGTGCATAGGTTTTGAAATATTTGGCCAATACTGTTAGCTACCTCTTGTGCGTTGGATGCTGTTTCTCTATCAAATTTCAGTTCGAAAGATCTTTAGAGATTTTGTTGTTTACAATAACATTTTCAAAAGTGTCTAATATCTAACTGCTCCTTCATCTATATTATAAAACACGCTTTCGTCGTACTCATTAATGGCTTGCTCTTTATTTTTTTACATTCTCTCTTGGCATCCTTGCATTGTTTGTAGTTGTAATCCATCTCCTTCTGAACTATATATCACTGTCATCTGTTTCATGAGCATCCTTTGAACAATTAGGCTTTGCTTGCAAAGAGATTGTCTTTCTAGAGATATTAGTTTCAAGATGGCCGTTATCGCTTAACCGGCATGAAGCAGCCGTTCCGCTTTTTGTGCCGTTTTCATGATATATGTGCTTGTTGCCTGTCTTCGTCTGCTTTATTGTGTTCATCATGTATTGACTGTTCAGTTCCTATGTGTTTCTTCATGTCCTTGTTTTTGGAAACGAGAACCATTAGACTTGTTTCTCAGCTGTCTTGCTCCACTGTTACAACTTCCTTTGTTTTCGAATACGTGATACTCGCCAGTCAACCCGTTTATGATATGATGGACCCTCATTAATAGCTTTAAATGACCACTCCTTGGCTCTCCACACTACATTGTGGGTCTAGACTAAACGAACTGGGACTATATTCATCATTACCTAAATGTAAACAAAAACGTTATTTCAAAGGAGGCCGGCGTAGAACAGGAAGAAGAATTCCAATTATCTCCTTTATGCCATTTCCGGCTCAACAATTTAAAAATTCGACCGTTAATTTAGATAACCTAATTAAAATCCCTATCGTCAACCTTTGTGTCAACTATCCAAGAGATTTAAATCTTCAATGCCCAATCAGCAGGACCACCGGAAAAGCACACATAAATAGTTAATTTTATCAACCACCAGAATATCGGCGTCTTTTTCCTGACAGAAACATGGTTATAAATATCAGTTGCGCGGATCTAACACCCACTGGTTACTCCATCAAGTCGTTCCCACGTAAATCTCGCGGAGGTGGAATTGCTGTCATTACAAAGAACTCCATGATCAAACGTCTTAACCACACCACAACATTCATTTGCGAACACACATTGTTTGAATTAGTCCAAACCACACTTACATTGGAGCAAAGGTCAGTCCAATTTTGCTATCTATACCGCCCTCCTCCTAGTAGAAAAGACAAGCTGACTGAATCCCTCTTTTTGGAGCAGTTTCCGAATCTCCTGGAGAATGGAAATTCGATAGGAGGCAACCTGATTATTCTTGGGAATTTCAGCTTTCACTTTGACTGTACCGGAAACCCAAACACATCAAAAGTCATAGATTCCATTATTGTTTTCAACCTCTAACAGCCAGTTAACTATTTATGTGCGCTTTTCCCCATAAACATGGCCACATTTAAGACTGGATTCTTCATAGACCTGATGATAACATTCTACGGTCCTCCCCTGGTATTTCATGA